>NQLW01000068.1:1226008-1246064 GCA_002312845.1 Kalanchoe fedtschenkoi
ATAAGTGAGCATATGAAGTCGGAGAAAGTTAAGGGTGAACATGAAGACATAGTCGATGTTTTGCTGAGGGTCCACAAGGAGCAAGTCCAGCTAGGTGCTACCTGGTTCACCATCAATAATATCAAGGGCGTTCTCCTTGTAAGTATTTTCCATTTCGCAACTTCTTCGCATAAAAACTTGGATTTTCTAAACACCAATCTGCTGATGAATGAAAACATCACAACTAGTCAAGTATGTTTGTGATTATAGTTGGAGTAATCGAATCAAATTGAACAAACAGATTTTAGTTTGATTTGATTTAGTAATAAAATCAAACCGAACCAAATTGTCAGACCTTCATCATAACTATTTTGACACTGTGCTGATGAGCGGACCGAGGTCGAACCTGAGTCCGGTTCCCAATTTTCCCATAAACCAGTGGTTTTGATTAGTTTAATTACCGATCTGATTAAATGCTAAGATAATACTAACCAAATGGTGACTAGACCAGCACGAGAGGTCCGATACTTTTTTGATTAATTAAATAATATTAGTTTAGCTGTTGAGAATAATTAATGAATAAATTAAATATTAGACCGTTTATATTAAAAATTGACCGGTTCAGAACAGTTAATCAGTTCTGACCGGTTCATACTGATTTAATCCAATCTATTATGCATCAAACCAGCCGGTCTGATAGGTTTTCATAACTATGGGCTTAACACTGTTTCAAATTGAGTGAAGTGTTTCGGTGTTTTCAGAACATATTCCTGGCAGGAGTTGACACTGCCGCGTTGACTCTGGTCTGGGCAATGACAGAGCTGGTCAAGAATCCGGATATCATGAAAAAGGCTCAAGATGAAATCAGACACGTGGCTGCAGGGAAGGAACGAGTGTCCGAGCAAGACCTCGAAAGCCTTAGATACCTCAAAATGGTGCTGAAAGAAACGCTGAGGCTCCATCCTCCAGCTCCGCTCCTCTTACCCAAAGAGACAACAACCGACACCAAGCTACTCGGCTACGATATCAAGGCAGGAACCCGAGTTTACGTGAACGCGTGGGCCATCGGTCGAGATGCTAAGACTTGGGAGCAAGCGGAGAAATTTTCCCCGGAGAGGTTTGAGGACGGGCCGCTTGACTATAAGGAGCGGAATTTCGAGCTGCTGCCTTTCGGTGGGGGCAGGCGGATGTGTCCCGGGATAAACATGGGAATGTCGACCGTGGAGCTCACGTTGGCGAACATGTTACACTGTTTTGACTGGAAGTTGCCGGATGGGATGACGAGTGAGGACGTAAGCATGGAGGAAGGTATTGGGCTGACTATGTTCAAGAAGATCCCACTCAAGCTTGTGCCTGTCAACTTTCATCTTTGATTGCTGCTCCTGCTCACATGTTCAAACAATACTATGTATAAAAGCAAGCGGAAGGAAAATGGGAGTTTTTAGGAAGGCAAAGCTCCAACTCTTGTCGAAATTTTATTATTGTTTATTTTTTCATAATCTTATAAGAATTGGAGTACAAAATTTATAGATAGTATGTGTACCTCTTAATCTACCCAAACAGTTATAAAAATGATAATTACACCACTATAAGATGCAAAAGACTTTAACTTATGAATTAACTTCCAACCCTACACTATTCCAATTGACTCTCTTTATAATGGCACAAATTAATTTCAATACCCCCTCTTAATTTGTGTCTTCAACTTCTTCTTGAATTCTTTAAACTTCTCTTTGATGACACTGTGTCGAGCAATCTGCCGATTGATCATGTGTGTTTATGAATTCAAGACCCACTTCACCATTATTCACCAAATCTCGAATATAATGATGCTTCATCCCTATGTGCTTTGAATGAGCAAGAAAAATTGAATTATTGCTCATATCAATTGCCCACATATTATCACAATGAATTATTATTAGTTTATCTCCGTCCAAGATCATAGAGAATCCTCTCAATCAAAGAGCTTCACGTGCAGCTTCTATGGCCGCAAGGTTCTTCTTTGAGTGCTGCTCCAGCTCACATGTTGAGACAGTACTATGTATAAAGCATGTACACACCAGCAATGACGTGTTAGTTTAACGGTATTGGGTGTTGTCCAACAATTCCAAAATTCTGGATTTTATCGTGGTGATACACCATATTTACATTTAGATTTTCTAAAAGTGCGCGGTACAACATTTATGTTTAGATACTCTGAAAGAGCATCATTGTCTAGGTATAGGGATGTAGCACCGCAAATAAATAAATAAATAAATATATATATATAGGGGAGAGATCCGTTGAGAACCTCCTTAAGTTGAGAATCTTGTGGACAATTATGGACCAATCATTTAATTTTCTTTTTAAAGTTTATTTATTATACTTTATTTATTATATAAGACTCATTAAATGTAATAAATATGGAAAGTATAATCATGTGCTATATTTAATTAAATATTGTATTTTTTATTTCATCTTTTATAGATCATTAAATACATTTTTTAAATTAATCTATGTTCATTGTCTCGTATTTTCATATTTTGTGGATTTTCGGATAGTGAACATTTTCAGATTTTTTTCTTATTTATAATTTTTTCACATTTTTAAAATAATTTTTTTAGAACAAAGAATAAATAGTGAATATTTTTTCAATTTTTAACAGTGAACATTTTTTTCCTGAATTAGTACGAACTATTTTTTTTGAGTGTCATAGTGAACATTGGTGGTAAACATGTTCACCATCGAAAACACACTCATTCTGCTGTTGATGTTCTCATGGGTCTTCTTCGTCTTCTTCCCCGCCACCATTTTCGACCACGTGAATATCTCCTACGCGCACACAGCTCCTCTGTGACGAAAGGCGGCTTCAATGGCCAAACTTCAAATTGCTATTGATAATATGTAACGGAAGAATCAGTTATAAAAAGAAAATGATGGAACTAACAATTAATCAATAAACGCATCTGGTATTCTGACAAATCGGCGAAGTGCGAAATCAGGTTGGGTATGCCTTTCTAGATCCAGGTCAGAGATGGACAGGTTTGAAATGGCGTCGGCATGGATGAGGCGGATACGATCGCGATGACGAAGGAGGTGGATTCAGAAATGGCGAAGGAGACAGATTCGGATGCGATGGGGAAGGAGGCAGATCCGGCGTGGAGAAGATGCTCGGTTTGGCATGCCAAAAACCACTCGTTGGCTCAGATTGAAACTTGAGATGACAGAGATGGAAGCGCGACGAAGCCGAAGTCGCCTGTCACCAGATCTGGGTGGTGCGCTTGGCCGGGTTTGGTGAGGGAGAAGATATGAGGAGGTGAGAGAATGTGTTTTTAGAGAATTATGCATTTGGAAGAGGAGAGATAAATATATGATCGAGTCATATATATTAATTAATTACTAAAGATACGTTACTAAAAGTAATCAACAAGACATAATAAATAAAGCTACAAAAGAAAATATATATCGATCAAAACACGGTCATGTTATGCTGAAAATGATTGGTCCAGAATTGTCCACAAGGTTCTCAACTTAAGGAGGTTCTCAACTGATCCACCCTATATATATAACCCTAAACCCTATATGGGGAGGGATCCGTTGAGAACCTCCTTAAGTTGAGAACCATTGTGGACAATTCTGGACCAATCATTATTTACATGAAACAACAATGTATTAATTATATCGTTTCCTTTTTTGAGTTTATTTATTATTCTTTATTAATTATATGAGATTCATTTTTTATTTATTATGAAACATATTTACTTACCATTTTGAGATTTAGTTCTGTATTTAATTTACCGGATTTTTTTTGTCTAGATTTTTTTTTAATTTACAGATTTTTGAGGAATATAAATAGTGAACATGAGGTTCACTGCTTAAATCACTATTCAATATGTTCACCAGTTGGGTTCACTGTTACAATATGTTCACCACATGGAGGTTCACTGCTCAAAAAAATTATAAAAATATAAAAAAATATAGTCTGAAAAATGTTCACTATTCATATTCCTCAAAAATCTGTAAATTAGAAAAAGAATCTAGACAAAAAAAATCCGATAAATTAAATACAAAACGAAATCTCAAAATGGCAAGTAAATCTGTTTCATAATAAATAAAAAACAAATCTCATATAATTAATACAAAATAATAAATAAACTCAAAAAAGGAAACCATATAATTAATACATTGTTGTTTCATGTAAATAATGATTGGTCCACGTTTGTCCACAACGGTTCTCAATTTAAGAAGGTTCTCAACTGATCCACCCTCAACCCTATATTATATATATATATATATATATATATATATAGGGTGGATCAGTTGAGAACCTTATTAAGTTGAGAACTTTTGTGAACAAACATGGACCAATCATTTTGTTTCCTTTTTTAAGTTTATTAATTATACTTTGTTAATTATCTAAAACTCATATTAATTAATCTAATCAAATGACTGCATTAATATTTTTATTTTTTTGAATCACCCACTTATTGAATCTTTATTTTGGTAATAAAATCACCAGTTAATCACGGACTGCATAAATCACTCAAAAATACAATATTTAATTTCGATTATCTCTCCTCTTAATAGGTGTATTTTACCTTTCTCCTCTCAATCATGGGAAACGAGTGGAGTTTATTTTGAATGTACAGAACGAGTGGAATTTCGATAGTGAACATTTTGTAATATATATTATGTTCACCATTTTTTGTACATATTTTGAATGGTAAACATGTTCATAAATTTTAGAAATTATTGCTTGCTTTGATTTTTTATGAATCTGAATAAATTCTTTTGACAGTGAACATCAGTTTATTTAAAAAAATATTCACCATTTGAAACGAGTGGAGTTTATTTTGAATGTACAGAATGAGTGCAATTTCGATAGTGAACATTTTGTAATATATATTATGTTCACCATTTTTGTACAAAAATATTTTGATGAATGGTGAACACGTTCATAAATTTTAGAAATTATTACTTGTTTTGATTTTTTATGAATATGGAAAAAATCTTTTGATAGTGAACATCCAAAATCCCTAAATCCAAAAAATTAGAATAAAAATTTAAAATATCAATAAATTAGGAAATAAAACAAATCTCATATGGTATGTAAATTTAGAACAAATCTCATATAACTAATGAAGCATAATAAATAAGTTTTTAAACGAAAATCATATAATTAATACATTGTTGTTTCATGTACAAAATGATTTGTTCAGAATTTTCCACCAATTTTCCTTATATATATATATACAGAAGGCGCATACGGTTTTGCCAAACAATGAATAATTGGGGTGAGAGTTTGTAAAGAGAACAAGCTATAAGATCACTTGATTTATTTTGAAATTAATTTCTACACGTGACAGCACAAGGTTCCTCGGTACAAGGGCACGGGGGCATGTAATGTTTATAGTAATGTTTATAACAAAATTATAAAGTACACAAAATTTTTAATAAAAAGACGTTAGTTGAATCTATTTTAACAATTTGATCATCTTGATTCGAATTAAGTTATATTTATCATATTTTATCTATTATTTAGTTTTTTATTTATTTTAAGTTTGAAATTTACTAGATTTAATGATTAATGTAATACATTATTGTAGTTTGATAAAAAAATTAATTATGTAACTTTTTTTATTATATAAATGTCAAAAAAATATAGTATGAATTAATAATTATCAACAATTATATAATTTATAATTAATATAATATGAAAAAAATAAAAAAATGTATAATATGTCCGCATGCAGAGATTTGAAAGGTTTGTTTTAATGTGAAAGAAAGATTTTTGAAAAAAAATTTATGACAAAGCTGAATTGATATGAAACAAATCATACTTACCATAACACAAACCTCCTATTAAGTTTATTTTGATTTGGACGTCCTTACCAATATTGTAAAAAGGGTTATGTGGTGTCAGGCGATCGATTTGACGCCTAACAACTAGTCGGTTGGATGGAGATTAATTTGAATGATTAATCGTATGGCTATACGGAGTTATATATATTAATAATATATTTGATAATTAGTATTAAAAATATTTTTAAAAATTTAATTAAAATATTTATAATAATTAATCGACTGGGCTCTAGGGGAGCCGCCTAGCGATTAATTGGCCGCCTAAACAGTTAGACCGATATTTTTTAGAACCCTGTGTGTTAGAAAGAAATTTTTATTTAATATATTTATTTATTTTGAAAGATTTATGAATGGTTTGGTTAGATTTGAGTTATAAAAATTAAAAATTGATTGGATCTGTAATACAAAATAAATATTTGAACTAAATTACAAATAAAAATTATTTTTCATACTATTTTTACTGCATTGGGATACAAGCACCGCCCCTGCTGTTTTATAACAAATATATTTTAATTATTGTAATTTTTTAAGGTTTTGTTTGGTTTAAAGATTTGTATTTTATTTAACTTTCTCCTTTTTTAATTAGAGTAAAAATTCATAGGAAAAATTTAAAAAAATACTCTTTTAATTAGTTTTTTTCCTGAATTTGTATTTCGACACTGCCGAGATCCTAGCCAATTAATTATTTACTATCTTTGCATAAATCGCTTCATTTAATCAACGCGAAATAGTATTAGAAGAGTAAAAATAATGTGTCTCATCCAAATAAAACTATTTAATATCTGATGCAAACATATTCCAAAGCTTCAATAGCGAATGCTCTAATATCATCGAAACAAAACACAAAACAAAAGCACATCACTGCACAAAACAAATCCACTAATTTCATTATAATTTATTTTTCGGTAATGCTGGCATCAATAACTGTGTAGATGGAGATGCCATAAAAATGATTATATTTTATTTTCTGTTCATAAATCAGCTTAATAAGCTCAGTCTTTATGATAATTTATTTTGATTCATAAACTTTATGAAAATAAAAAAAACAATGTTTTGTAAAAATCATATTGATATCTAACAATTATGAATTAAAATTCCAAATACATATAATTTATGAACATACTGAATCATTTAATGATAAATTGATGATTTTTACATTTTTTTAATCTATCTTTTTATTAATAAATGGTTCATAAGACACATGACATATTGCCTACAAGGATAGAGGGGACTCGTAGAATCTACAAGGTTGAGCTGGGTTCATAGAGCTTGTTAGGGGAGGGCAGAGCCCATATTCTGATCCAAATGATCTGGATGCCTAGTGGATCTTTAGGATAAGTGGGTCTGCTGGGCTTGTTTTCAGATGAGCAGAGAGTGATTGCCAGCCAAGAAGGCATGCGAGAACACATGACGCAGTGAGCCCGAGAAGCGTGGAGCTCGAGGCGCATGCGAGCCAATGCATGCGAGGCAGCCTGGCAATCGCGTGGAGCTCACACGCATGAGGGGCGGATTGACTGACACTTTGACCGAGATGCATGACGCTGGAGACGTGTGCAGGCCAGCGCACGTGAAACGGATCAACTGTCACGCAAGTCGACCGAGGCGGCTGACGCCGACTACTACCCTACTGACACGCTACAATTGAGGTGATATGTCACCAGTTGTCAGGATCTGATGCAGCCGAACGGAATGGGGGTGGCCGATACCGGCGAACATCCTAGATCTGAACAATTTAAGATACCCGCAATCAAACAAGACAAATATCTAGAACAAAGAATGTGCTTTGCAACATTGATCACCGGCGAAGTGATCGGTCAGCCTTAGCGACTGCAGGAGAATCGCTCTGTCCTTCACTGCAGTGAGCTTGTCGGCTTACAAGGGATCCAACCGGAATCTGCTAAGCTAGATAGAGGCTGGGCGCGATGAGATATGCGGTGAAGGTGATGAGCAGTTGGGCCAAGTATATGACATCAGAGCATGAGAAATTAAATGATCAAGTGGTTTCTGACAAAAATACTAGTGAATCAAGAGATTTTTTTTCCGCATCTGATTATTTTGATCATCAATATTTTGATTTTCACTTTACCTGATCTTATAAACACTGTGAATACAATCTCTATGAACACTCAGGGCGGGGATCTACGGAAGCCAGGGACAGCAGGAGAGCTCGGCGTTCTGCTGCGGCGCAAGCGTGATGATTTACGAGCAGACCAACTAAATTTGGACATCTGAGGAAAATTAATTTTTTTCTTTTTCAAATTAAATTATTATTGTCTCATCATTAATCTCCCCAAATTCGAGCATTTTCCGACGTGCAATTGGTCTCATTCCATGAGATAACCGATAGTATTAATAGTTAAATAAAAGAATTTAAATAATAATAATTAAATTAATTAAGAATAGAAAGCAACATTGTTGTAAAATTGTAGGAAATGAAAAAAAGAGGTGTAGCTAATGGTTGCAATAAATATTTAAATGAATTTAAGATAATAGTATAACGTACTGTTAGGTTGAAAGAATCAATCATCATAATAGAAAGTTAGGAAATATTTTTTTAAACTATTAAAAAAAATTCAAGAAAACAAATAGTAAATGATGGGCATCAAGGGAGCAAACCTTTAACCTGTATTGAGGATGAGGGGGTTGAATCTTGAATGGTGATTTAGTGGTGGTATTTAAATATATAAATAGATTTTGATTAAGATTAATGTAGGTAAGATATACTGACTTTGATTAAGTTTCTAATTTGAAATTTTGAATAGGTTTAGATTTTGATTAAGATGTGTAATTAAATTAAAATAAAATAAATAGTAGAAATTGAAGAAGATTTTGGTTTATAATATTTAGGATTTGATCGATTGTAAAGTGGTCTACTTATGAATTCATAGAAGTTGATTTTGATAGAGTTTCTAATTTGGATAAGAGCAAATTTTGATTAAAATGTATAATAAAATTAAAATAAAATAAATAGGAAAGAATTAAGTAGACTTCGCGACATATGATTTTTATTAAATTGAGCATGGTGGACATCCCGCTTCTACTTCTATATATATAACATAATAGGATACGTCCGGGTGTCTGTCCGTACGACGCTCCTGGGCAATTCGGTTCGGTTCGGTTTGATTCAGTTCGGTTTGATTTCAAATTTTTAAAAATCGTTCAATTTAAAGTTTCATATTTTAAAAAGAGATGACTAATAATTTGGTTCAATTACGACGAGTGCCTTTACTTGTTAATATATATATATATATATATATATATATATATATATATATATATATATATATATATATATATATATATATATATATATAGGGGAGGGATCCGTTGAGAACCTCCTTAAGTTGAGAACCATTGTGGACAATTCTGGACCAATCATTATTTACATGAAACAACAATGCATTAATTATATGGTTTCCTTTTTTGAGTTTATTTATTATTCTTTATTAATTATATGAGATTCATTTTTTATTTATTATGAAACAGATTTACTTACCATTTTGAGATTGTGTTCTGTATTTAATTTACCGGATTTTTTTTGTCTAGATTTTTTTTAATTTACAGATTTTTGAGGAATATAAATAGTGAACATGAGGTTCACTGCTTAAATTACTATTCAATATGTTCACCAGTTGGGTTCACTGTTACAATATGTTCGGTTCACTGCTCAAAAAAATTATAAAAATATAAAAAAATATAGTCCGAAAAATGTTCACTATTCATATTCCTCAAAAATTTGTAAATTAGAAAAAAAATCTAGAAAAAAAATCCGGTAAATTAAATACAAAACGAAATCTCAAAATGGCAAGTAAATCTATTTCATAATAAATAAAAAAACAAATCTCATATAATTAATATAGAATAATAAATGAACTCAAAAAAGGAAACCATATAATTAATACATTGTTGTTTCATGTAAATAATGATTGGTCCACGTTTGTCCACAACGGTTCTCAATTTAAGGAGGTTCTCAACTGATCCACCCTCTATATATATATATATATATATATATATATATATATATATAGGGAGTGGATCAAATGAAAACCACTTCGAATATGTAAATTGTGAACCATTAAAATCCGTTGATCTTTTTAGATCCGACGATTTTGATTTAATTTCTAATTTTTGATATTATCTCATTTTTTTAATGACAATATCTAATAGATATATTAATCTCCTAATTAGTAGCGTCATTATCTCTTAATTGATTCTCTCTCATTAACCGATCGTTACTTTTCCTATTTGTCTCTTTTTCTCAACTCACACGACATCACGGTAGGCGATGATGCTCCTCCCACCTCTGCGGACATCTCCTCCGCGCACCATCATGATCATTAGTGGGCCTGCGTGATAATTAGGTTGAAGTAATCTACCCAACCCGTAATTAATGGAAACCAAAATTATATTGAAACTTGTAGCCATATGCTGCTCTGTTGTCGTAATCTATTGGCACACTAATCAAAATATGTGACAGAATTGAAGATGGGTCCAAAATCTCGTTATTTTCAAAATTAATCATAATGTGCTTATATAATACTCCTTCCCGTTTTGAAATACGTTAAGTTTTAAATTAAATAGATTAATGTGATATTTAATGCTAACGGTTTTATGAATTTAATAGGTAAAAATTTTATATATATTTTTAAAATTTTGTGTAAAAGATAGAATTGATGGATTATTATTGGTGTTGAATTGCTTTTTATTAATTATAATAATAAAATTATTAATTTTTAATTTTTTAAGATAATTAAAGTTATTAAATACTCATTAATAAGTATTAAGTGATAAATAAAAGTGAATAAAAAAATTTAATTAAGTAATATGTAAAAGAGGACATACGTATAAAATTAGACTCAGATATTGTGCTGATGTAAAATAGTGGATGTGGAGTTGTTTTGATGATAAAATATGTTAAATATATTAGCGAAGTCAGATAATTGATTTACAACCATTTTCACTTTTAAACATATAATAACATGTAGTTTAACATTTCTTCATTTTTTTTCTTAGATCAAATATATCTCTTAAATCATAAAAAATATAGTGAAAAAAAATCGTCAAAAATAGTTCTTTATTGTTATTAATAAAATCAAACAAAACTAAGAAGACTTTATGATACGGATGCTAGAAGTTCCACGACAATGAGAAATAACATAATTCTAGAATTAACATTTTAAAATATATATGTATGTTACTTTATTTTTTTTATTATTATTATGCACTTTATTTTTTATATTTTTCCTTGATGTTTTTTATTTAAACTTTACACCTTTTATTTAATTTCTTTTCAAGCTCCTTTATTTAAACCAAATGGATCCAACATAAATTTTTATATCAAATCAAATCAAACTTTCTTAGGGAGGAGGTCAAATCAAACTTTCTTAGGGAATCAAATCAAAGTGAAACCTGTTGACAGTGAAACCAAAATGATGATGAACACTAAAAATTCAAAACTATGAACCAAAAATCTGTGGAGTTCTAAAATGTTAAAATTTTTAAGACTTTCGTACTCTAAACCCCTAATAAACAATAAAAACAGTATAATTTTAACTGCTCATATACACCCTTTATACATGGCAAATATATCCAAACCTTATTTTATACAATAAGTATTTGATTAAAAGAAAAATGAATGTACCCCATCAGAGTATAAAAGTTATATACTCGAACGGTCAAAACACACCATTTTAAAAAATGTTTAAAGGTTTTAAGGTTTAAGGGTTTTAGAATTTCTACATTTTGGTGTTTTCTAAATTTTATTTTTTAATGTTTTTAAGGTTATGAAACGACATCGTTTTGAGGGATTTTTGAAGTATCCTAAAAATACTATAAATACGAAATTTTGAAACTCAAAAAATTTATAATACTATAAATTATTAAATTTAAAACTCTAGATGTTCTAAAAATGATCTAAAATGACATCATCTTAGCCGCTAAAATATGTAAATTATATATTTGACAGGATATCAGCCAAATCCTTAAATAAAGTAAAATTTGAAAATCAATTCACTGTCTCATTAAATCACTCTACAACATGAGATAACATTTTTTTCCAATTTGTTCTAAGTTCACTATTTAATTTCAATTCTACTCTAACTAAGTATTTTATTTTTAATTTTACTCTACTTGACAAAACCGCAAATGACATTGATGATTTGTTTCAAACAAACCATGAATGACTTCCCTGGTTTGACGTATTTTGACAAACATGTAAATGACCTCAAGAAGCAAACAGAAAATGTCAATCCCAATTTTCTTAAACAAACTGTGAATGTCATTCACGATTTCATCAAGTAGGGCAAAATCATAATAGAATATCTTAGTAAAATAGAATTAAAATTAAATAATAGAATGAAAAACAGATTAAAAAAATCGATAACATATGAACGAACGAAATGTCGAATCAATAATTGACTCTCGGCTCCACAAGAAGAGCCGACCAAGCGAAAGAAAGCATCCCTCAATCTTCTTTTATTTTTTTCTTTTAATTAGTGTATTTGGAAATTTTTCCTTCATTACTCTTCACAATGACCTTATTAGACCAAAAAAAAAAAAAATCTTCAAATATCATTAAATTTCATAATCACAATTAAATGTATGGTGAAAATTTTAATATATCCTGACCAAACTTTAAATAATTGGAGATGTATATATGTGACACATGAGGTATTCTCAGCATGCCATATGCGAAGACTAACTCTACACATAACACATGTCTCTTGACACAATTATTAGACTCCTCTCCAGACCCATGTGGCCATTACTAGCTCTGATCCTTCTAGCATGCCCCCTGCTGCTGCTGCTGCTGAGGCTCATTAGGAAGCCAAAGCAGTGCCCCAACAAGCCCCCAAGCCCTCCCAAGCTACCCATCATCGGCAATTTGCACCAACTAGACGCCCTGTTGCACCAATCCCTCGCCAAACTTGCGGAGAAGTGCGGTCCTGTGATGCTCTTGCACTTCGGCCCCGAGCCAGCTATAGTCATCTCCTCGGCCGCAGCAGCTAAGGAGGCCTTGAAGACGCGCGACGCTGACTTCAGTAGCAGGCCACGGATGTTTTGTGGTGCCAAGATTACATACAACTACTCCGATGTGGCCCTGGTTCCTTACAGCGAGTACTGGAGGCAGATGAAGAAGATTACCACACTCGAGCTATACAGCTCCAAAAGGGTGCAGTCCTTCGGGTCAGTGAGAGTCGATGAGGTGAATGCTATGCTTGAATCTCTCGCAGTTTCGGCTGCGAAAGGCGAGGCTGTCGATCTCGGTGAGATGATGTTCACTCTAACCGCCAGCATCATGTTCAAAATCGCATTCGGCACATCTTTCAAAGGGAGCATGATGGACGACAAGGGGTTTGAGAAGCTGGTTCATGAGGCTGAGGGCTTGCTCGGGACCTTTGCAGCGGCTGATTTCTTTGGGTGTGTGGGGTGGGTGGTTGATAAGCTCACCGGGCTGCACTTGAGGCTCGACCGAACCTTCCGGAGGCTGGATCAGTTCTTCCAGCATGTGGTCCCAATTGTATAAAATGGTGCTAAGTGTTAAAGCCATGTGGATTTGTTGTGTTTAGTGTGGAAATATTATAGGTCCTTCCCTTGTGTGCCAGTTTTTATCCATTTCTGTTCAGACTGGAGGCCTGACTCAGCGTGCCCATGTTTACTGCTCAGGATTTTGTCATTAGAGTCAATTATGTGACAAAGCAATGACCATATCTAGCTAAAAAAAAGGATGGACATTATCTACCAGCCAATTGTTGTATGTGGAGCGTAGGTTGTGGATCGACTAAAGTTGGAGTCACTCTTGTGTATTCCGGGAGTACCTACTCCCTCGCACGACGTTGTTCTGATTTTAATCAAAACGACGTCGTTTCATACAAATCGTTTCATATATAATCAAAACGACGTCGTTTTTTTATGTTTAACAATAAAACGTGTTAACCACACATTCTTCATCAGAAATGTCTTCATATTCACCAGAATTGCTTATATATTCACCAGAACTGCTCCTATATTTATCAGATTATTTTTTGGTCTTAATTCATTATTTTTGCTTTCATATTCATCAGAATTCATTGGATATTCACCAGAATTGCTTATATATTCACCAGAACTGCTCTTTTATTTATCAGATTATTTTTTGGTCTTTTATACATTATTTTTGCTTCCATATTCATCAGAATTCATTGGATATTCACCAGAATTGCTTATATATTCACCAGAATTGCTCTTTTATTTATCAGATTATTTTTTGGTCTTTTATTCATTATTTTTGCTTCCATATTCATCAGAATTCATTGGATATTCACCAGAATTGCTTATATATTCACCAGAACTACTCGTATATTTATCAGATTATTTTTTGTTCTTTTATTCATTATTTTTGCTTCCATATTCATCAGAAATGCTTCGATATTCACCAGAATTGCTTATATATTCACCAGAATTGCTCTTTTATTTATCAGATTATTTTTTGGCCTTTTATTCATTATTTTTGCTTCCATATTCATCAGAATTCATTGGATATTCACCATAATTGCTTATATATTCATCAGAATTTGTCATGTATTTTATCAGATTATTTTTTTTGCTATATTCATTATTTTTGCTTCTATATTCATTAGAAATGTATATATATTCACCAGAAATGATCATATATTCATCAGAATTTTTTCTATATTTATCAGATTATTTTTTGGGTTATCTTCATCAGTTTTTGTTTTCGTATTCATTAAAAATGTCTATATATCCACTAGAAATGCTGATATATTCATCAGAATTTCTTCTGTATTTATCAGATAATTTATTTTGCTTATATTCATTAGTTTTGTTTCAATATTCATTACAAATGTATGTGCTCAAATTAAGTGCTTCAAGGAAATGCATGGTATTGAATCAACAACAAGCTCAAACTGCTGTATTATCGTCAGTGACTGGCAGCTCCTCCAATGCAACTGACACAGGCAGCCCCTGCCCTGCCTCCAAATGACAATGGCAATGAGAAGCTAAAGCAGGGCCCAACGCGATGCCACTCCTGCCCATTTGACCACAAAAATGCTGGCCATGACGCCGTTGCAGAAGCCAATCCGGTTATCAAGGCTGACAAAATCTGAATCCAGTCAGGAGAGACGGCTGCTGTCCAATGGCATATATCCATGCCCAGCCCAGATTGTATGGTGTTGTGCTGGTGACACAAGGAGACACGTAAATATGATCGAAGAAGCTGTTTTATAAAATAATTTGTTAAATATAGGAGACATTCTAATGAATATATAAACAATTCTTATGAATATCCAATGAATTCTGATGAATATGGAAGTAAAAATAATGAATAAAAAAGCAAAAAATAATCTGATAAATATAGGAGCAATTCTGGTGAATATATAAACAATTATGGTGAATATCCAGTGAATTCTGATGAATATGGAAGTAAAAATAATGAATAAAAGACCAAAAAATAATCTGATAAATATAGGAGCAATTCTGGTGAATATATAAGCAATTCTGGTGAATATCAAGCGGGTATGGTTTTGATATGTCTCGAGACGGATAGGGTATGGTAATACCACTAACCGCCCCGAACCCGCCCCGTTGCCATCCCTACTTAAATATGGTAAATGCTTGTGTTCAAGTGTGGTAAAAAGGGTTTTTCTGCCCTAGTATTTTCAAACACTATAAAAAATTATATATTTTCCGCCCGAATTCAAGTGTGGCCGTTAAATGAATGAAATATTTCTGGAAATATTTTTGGCCATATTTCAGGAAAATTTTAAAAAAAATCGAAAAGCCTTTGAAAACTTGCAAACATGACACATGTTCCCTGTATATGCCAGGAAACCAGTCAGAAAATTCCGACCATTTTAATAAGTAATTGGAAGATGGCTAAAACATGGCCGCAAAATAGTTGGAGAAAAATTCTAAATCGAGTGCATATCTAATTCTTCCTCAGTTCTATTCTTTCCTTTCTTCTTCTCTTTTTCTCTCCTATATGCTGTTGCTGCCCCTCTTCCCCTCTCCTTGTTCACCGCCGGTTACTTGCCGCGGCTGCCACTCTGCATGCGCCTCCCACTCCCCTCCAAGTCTCCCCGTGCCGAGGCGAGGTCGATTCTTTAATTTTAAGGGTACTGATTCAAAAATTTAGTGTATTTGTGTATTTAGTATCAATTTAGGTTGATTTTAGTATCAATTTTGATTGTTTTTATTGATATGATTGTCGCATCGGCCACTCCTTTTGATTATTTGCAGGTAAGGGATGATTTTGGTGTTGGAGGCATTTAGTGTTAGGGACTTATATATGTACAATTTGGTGTTATGGACAATTGGTGTACGCCCCTGTGTCGAGGCTTTGGGTGGCCGATGCCAGGAGACGAGGCTCCGAGATGCTGAGAAGACGGAGTCCGAAATGCTGAGTGCTTCGCTAATCCGAAGTGCCGAGTCTTTGTTTAACTAGGACTTTGGATTAGTGCGGGTATTCGGTGTATTTATGACTCGAGTTAGAGTCTTTATAAGGCACTGCTTTTCCGCCAATAATTCGAAGTCAGTCTTTGTCACTCGGGTTAGAACTTGATCATAGATAAAGAGTTTTGATTATGAGGCACTAAGTCTTTTTTCTAAGTCGATGTGTTTACCCCTTGTAGTCAATGTCTTTTTTCTAAGACATTTTCATCTCACAATGACATGAAATAACACATATGCTTAGAAACAGAGACTTAGTTATTCATAATCATACACTTAAATATGATTAGGTTCTAACACGGGACACATAGTCAAGCATTGACTTTGAGACACCATTCATCGTGTTTTTTTTGTCTAAAGTTGCACTCCCTTTCCAATATGTGTAAACATCTAACACCATTCAAGTTAGACATTCATTGAAATCTTACATCATTCGAGCTAGCTCCACAATGTAGCTGCATTTTTTTAATTTTTAATTTTGCTTTTTTTAAAAAAAAATATGATTGGAAAATGGCCGCAAAGTGGCCAAAAAATTTGACGGTTTGAAGTGGCTAAAACTTGACAGAAAGGTCCTGTCCAGAAAAAGTTACCGAAAAATGGCCGGAAAACATAGTGTACTGATAACTTTGTGAATCATATTCGTGATCTTTAATTAACAAATAATATTTTGCATGATCATTTCACAAATTCACATGCTTAACAAAATTTTTAAGAATGAGACGGTAATATGGATATGTTGGAGTGAGCATGAGAGGGATGAGGGTATCTCAGTTGGTGAGCATCTCAATTGAGAGGGGTTATAACTTTCGAATTCGAATCCTCAAGAGAGAAAGTGGAGAATCACTATTGATTTTCTTAAAAAAAAAAAAGTGAGCACGAGTTGATGCGCAACTAGTTACTGTCAATGCATGAAGGTGGTGAGGTGATAGAAACAAGAAAAAGACCGTTCAAAAAGTCTACCACTTGAACACAATTTGTCTTTGACTATTGGTGATTTTGTACTTTAAGATGCTCCTCTTCTATGGAGTCCAAGTTGAAGAGAATAATCAATCAATCAATCAGCATGAATTTAGATGGAAAAAGAATAAGTTCCAATGAAAAGGTTCAAGCAAACGCTGAAGCAGCCTAGCTGACACACACAACACTCATTAATAATATACATAAGTAAGTTTTTGATCAATTGGGATCGCATTCTCGATCATTTGTCACAAAGGTGTAATGAAACTTGCCAATGAATACACCAATGATCATATCGATTTTGGTTCGATCAGTCGGGTTTCATTATCAGTTACGGAGCTTTTATGAACAAGTTGCAGCACAAGCTGGCTGGCTTGTTTCAGAAGAGATTACTATATGCAATAATAATATACACAACTAGGCGAGACATATATACTAGTTAAGTTGTCTTTGAACTCATCCATAAAGAAGAGACAGATTCATGCAGCTAGCGTCTTCTTTTATTGCCCTCAAGCCCTAGTTGGCCAAGCTAGCGCGTATGGCTGTTCGACCTTTCGTGCTAAAGAGAAGAAAATTAGAAATTATAATCAGATGCCTTCGATCTGTCAAGGAAAGGAAATTATATTTCATGTACATTTTTGGAGTCGGACACAATCAGTAGTTTTATCAGGAAACAAGCCAACATGGTCATGGCGGGGCCGTGTCACTTTTCGACCACAACTATGTATGCTAAGCTTGATGCTTGTACACTGTGCATCCTAATTGCAGCCCACTTATTGTCTTTCCATGTTCTCGCCATGGACATGATGGCTTGGGTAGCCACAGCTTGAACTTGAGCTTTTTGACTCAAACAGCTTATGATTTTTTTTTTATTTTTTTTTTTAAAAAAAAACAACTTTATATCATGAAAAGCAAGAGGCGCTGAGCGCTACAACAGAAAGGGGCAGAGACCGAAGCCTGCACCTATTACAAACCCGAACTATCATCACGAAGGCGTCTAACAGCTTATGATATTCATGCTGAAAAACGTTTTAGAAACAACAAGAGGGGGGAAGTTTCCAGAAAAAAAAATTGATGATAAAGATTGAAATGGCAACTTAATTCAAGCTAGCTAGTTGCATGATGAGAAGGGGGTGGGTGAGAAAGATAAAAAAGGAAAGGTTGATAGATGCGGAGACAAATGGCATACATGAGTATCATATAGGGGCATAGGAAATGAGTTGGAATAGAAGTGGTTAAACGTTAATTAATCTTCTTGCGATTTTGGAAGTCTAATAATATTAGAGTTAATATTTAATTTGAATACAAATAAAGTTACAGATTTATTTCCCATTAAATTATTGAGAAGCTATTTTATTTTGAGAGTAGAATGGAGATTCATACATACTTCACATTTTAAAAGAGAATTGATAGTAACTATGTACGTTGTGGTTAATTGTGAGCACATACGCATTGTCACAATTAAAGTCAAAAACTGATCAAAGTGGCCAAGTGGGAATGGAAAATAAGTACCTCGTAGTACATGAATAATATTCATGATCGATTTTGGTTAGGTGTATTTCATTGTCAGTTATGGAACTTTTATGAACAAGTTGCAGCATGCATGCAGGCTGGTTTGTTTTCACAGCGGAAGCAGCTGTGCGCGTATGGAAGAATAATACACACAAGTAGGCTAGAAGCACTGGTTTAGTTGTCTTTGAACTTATCGATAGAGAAGGGCAGATATTCCTGCATGCAGCTTCTTCTTTTGTCGCCCTCAAGCCCTAGTTGGTCATGCGCATATAGCTTTTCTTTCCTGCTTAATTATAAGAAGAACTCAAAGTGAGAATCAGAAGCTGTAAATGAAAGGAAATCATAAGTCATATACATTTTTGGAATCAGGCACAATATAATCTGTAATTTTATCAGAAAACAAACTAGCATGGCCAGAGGCGGGGCGGGGTGGGGCGGGGCGGTGTCCCTTTTCGACCACAACCGTATGCATGGTTGATGCCTTGTACTGTATGTACATCTTAATGCCACAATTATGCAGCGTGCTGCCCACTTGTCTTTCCATGTCCTGGCCATGGACATGATTTCTTGGGTAGTTGGCTCTGATAACTCCAGGCTTGAGCTTGAGCTTTTTGACTCAAACAGCGGATAATATGTGCCAAATGGTAAGATAGTTTTGTAGAATAAAATGATGATAAAGATTGAAATGGGAACTTTATTACAAGCAAGTTGCATGTTGAGAAGGGGGTGAGTGAGAAAGGAGACACCGAAAGGTTGCTTAAGGCCGGTCTGATTTAAGCTAAGCTAACCCTATTTCTTTATACACGCATATCAAACATCAAGAGAGTTCGAACTCAGAAGCTCTCTATTAAAATCAGATTCCACCTCAAATCCTGAACCTAAAGAACACCATCTTGACGCTAACTAACCCTAGATGCCGATAAACTGAATGCAAAATCTGTTAGCTAGTACTGTGTAAAAGCTTTAAGTCCTAGCTAGTTGGAGCTGGTGAGAGACTTGGTAAAGGTTTGAATCAGTGGCGGATACAGGATTTTTTTTTCGGGGGGGCAAAATTACTTAATAAAAATTTTGACTGAAATTTGGGGGGGCGAAACTAAAAATTTTGTTGAAATTAAGCATATAAATTTATTTTATATATATAAAAAAATTTTTTGTACATAGAAATAAGTAGTTTAGGTGGGATTTGGGGGGGGGCGGCCGACCCCTTCGCCCCCCCAGTGGCTCCGCCCCTGGTTTGAATAGTATATCGACCATTGGAAAACTTAAATGTAGCTGCTCAACATCCAGCTTGGTCTATGGTAGCCATAAAGTACATAAA
>NQLW01000068.1:1252002-1289081 GCA_002312845.1 Kalanchoe fedtschenkoi
CAATTCTGGTGAATATCCAATGAATTCTGATGAATATGGAAGCAAAACTAATGAATAAAAGACCAAAAAATAATCTGATGAATATAGGAGCAATGCTGGTGAATATATAAGCAATTCTGGTGAATATCCAATGAATTCTGATGAATATGGAAGCAAATCTAATGAATAAAAGACCAAAAAATAATCTGATGAATATAGGAGCAATTCTGGTGAATATATAAGCAATTCTGGTGAATATCCAATGAATTCTGATGAATATGGAAGCAAAAATAATGAATAAAAGACCAAAAATAATCTGATGAATATACGAGCAATTCTGGTGAATATATAAGCAATTCTGGTGAATATCTTATTAGTTCTGGTGAATATCCAATAATTCTGGTGAATTGAATGTAAAGTATCGAAACGACGCAGTTTAGTACGAATAAAACACAAAACGACGTCGTTTAAAAATAAATTAAAACGACGTCGTACGAGGGAGTACCTACTCCCGGACCACAGAAGAGTTACTCGAAATGGCGGGGCCACGTGGCGGTGTTTTGATTTTTGTATGGTTTTAGATAAAGATGTTTAGGATTTAAGATTTAAGGTGTAGGTTTTTCAGATATGTAAATTGGAAATTATTATTGATTAAAATATTATATTTTGATTTAAATTTCATATATTTTGATTTTGATATTTCATTTAAAGTTTAGGATTATAATAATATATTGGAGGGTGAGGTAAGGTAAGAATAAGAATATTTGAGGTAAGATTTAGTGTAATCAAATATTTGATTTTGAGATTTTATTTTAGGGAATTTTTTAGGATTTAGACTTTATGTTTTTTATATATGTAAATTGTATAGAATTATATTATTATGTTCTAATTTATGGTTTATATATAAATTTAATATGCCATTAAAGGTTTAGAGGTATGGTATTATATTAGAGAGTACGGTTAAGAGTTTATGATTAATATCAATACAATTTTCCTTAATTTTAATATTAGAATTTTATAAGAATGAAATAAAATATATCCGTAAAATATGTTTTGATGATTTAATTAGATTTACAACATTATTAGAATGAGAAGATTTAAGCTAGTGTAATGAAAAAAAGATATATTCATAAAATATTTTTTGATGATTTAATTAGATTTACAACATTATTAAGATGAGAAGATTTAAGCTAGTGTAATCAAATAAGATATTAGATTTGTTGTTTAAAATAATTATCAAGTTAAAACATAAAAGTTACACTGATGTAAAATAGAAACGTCTTAAGCTACATAAAAGTATGAGTTAACAACATATGAAAGCAACATACTCTACTAGAAAACAAACTGATTTGCATTGTTTTGTTGCGATGATTCCAGAAGCGTCAATACTTAATGATTATTTTAGCAACGCTTCAGAAAGCATTGTTATGTAGCCATACATTTTTGGGACGCTTTTCACAAGTATCGTTATTTATCGATATTCTTCAGTGACGCTTAATCATTGTAATTTAGAAACATTTTTTAACAATGCTTTCACAAGCGTCTCTATTTAAAGACACTTCTTAGCAATACTTTTAAAGAGCATCGACGCTTTTGTGTCTTAAATTTTTCTAATAGTTAAAAGTGTCTTCAAACTATTTAAGTTTAGTTTTTCTTATTTGAAAAAATATTAAGAATTGCAATAACATGATTCAGAATTTAATGTAAGTTCTAGACGCGGCTCAAATTAAATTAAAAAAATCATCACTTTTTAATCGGTGCTGCTTGATTGTCTTTTTTTGATTGATGACAACATCTCTTGGACATCTCTCTCGAATGATGACATCTCTCACTTTTTGATCGATGCTGCTCGACACTACTCGAGTTTCTCTTTTCGATCAGCGATGACATCTCTTTGGCACCACCTGATTTTTTTTCAAATGTGACTCTTTTCGTTCGTTTTCTATCATTTGTGAACATGCTCTTGATTTTTATATCCAATCTAACCTTTTCGCAGTTCTGAACCATTACAAGGTAGCCCATTTGCGCTGTTCTCAACTGTTACAATCCTAGGTGTATGATTTTTGCCACGCATCCGCTTGCGTGTCCGCCCAATAAGATCTACTATGTTCAGAACAGCGAAAACATGCACAATTTTTACACTTCAGAATTGTCATAGTCTCTTTGCGCAGTTGTGAACTGTTACATGCTCATTTGCGCGGTTAGGAACTGTTACATGCTCTTTTAATTTGAGCGGTTTGGAACTGGTATGTTCTTCACGGAATGTGACGGTTGCAAACTGTGAAAATATCCCTGTAAAAAGTTTAACAAGCAGTTTTGCTTCCTCCTCCTTAACCGTTTAAAACCGGTAACATCTAAAAATATATAAAAACATGGATCATAATACTTGTCAAATAAAACCTATTTTAATGAAACATACTGACAAATTAACCCGATCTAACAACAACATGTAACAACCTTTCTGAACGAGTTACAACCAAAAAAAAAATTAACATTCTAAGTTATCTACGGTGCATCTGGCACCTTTGCTCCTGCTCATTACGCTGATGGAGCTCCTGGCGCTCTAACCTCTCCTGCTCATCCAGCGAGTATATAATGCGACCCTACTTAGACCGCATCGACTGTCTGGGAATAGCCGGCTCCTACTAAGGTGCATCTAACTGTGTGATTTGAGAAGGTCCAATAATATTTTCAGCATGGTAATGGACCTCTGCGTTGAAAGTATCTATATTAGGCTGTACTGAGCTAGGTCCTACATCTGCACATATTTGATTGTTAGAATCAAACAAAAGAGACATTTAAATTATGTTCAATAACTGTAAAATAAGCAATACACATACCATTCGATAAGATAATAAGAGTAGGGTCAATAGGAATACGGGCGCCCTCATTCATGTCACACAAGTCAGCACGACATGAATGAAAAAGGTCACGTGCCACCTTTTTCAAGACAGTGGAATCTCTTAAAAATATTTTCGCAGCCGTCTTACATGAACGCACAAGATTCTTGAGCTGCAAACGAAACATGTGTCCGTTTATGTGTTGGTTACTGCAAATTAGAAGTAGGAATATTTGTTTGACTAACCAGAGTAGTGCGCTCTCCAGCTGTGGGCTGATACGCATTAACATGAAAATGCGTGGGCTGGATTATCCTACCAGTAATCATATCATACCACGCCATGTACGTAGTATGCATCTCCTGATCATATATCTCGGACCCAACCATAACAGCATGCTCCCTCTGGTCTCATAAGGCTATCCAACAGTGATGTTCTATACCCCAATCCAACTTGCCCCGCTCCTGCTGACCTTATGCAGCTTCGAATGCCCATCTCTGGGTGAATCTTGGACTAGTGGCTGCCAACCAAACTGATGCATTACCCGTCCCGGGTAATGTCACTCCATTATGTGGAAGAAAATAAGAGGCACCTCCGCACTCCAGAGGTGATGATCTTGCAGACACAGCTCATTTAGTCCCTCAAGACGATAATCATGGTAGGACTCCCACACTAGGTTTGAAGGAATCTGTCGGTCTAGATGATCTCTACAGTATAACAAGACCTGATGTGGGGTCTGTGCATAACTCCACATTCCTGCCCATCACCTATTTTAAAAAATGAACAAGTGGTAATGTTGAATACCAACAATCATAAATAAAGAAAAATGTGTATCAACATGTTTAGCTACATACTTGTATGAAATGGCTAGTAGCATCTGTGAATGATCACCTGCATCCTATGGCCAGTCGTGGACTAGAAGTCCTGTCTGCTGCGGTCATTCTAATGACATGCGCTCCCATCACCAGAACTGTAAGATCAAAACTACGCCACAATTCTTCTTGTGTCATCCAACACAACCGGTACACATATGCCGGTATAGAAAGGCCAATATAATACTTCTCCAACTGTAACTGGTGATAGCATCAACCTTGCTAAGGAGGCGAATATAGTGTAGGCTGATTTCGTTGCCCGTAGTATCCGTCAACAAAGATGATCCTAACATATATAACACATATGCCCTCGCATATCGTACTAAAGTCTCCTCATCCACATCATCCGGTGGTACTGTCATATGCTCGGTAAACCATGAAAGATGCACGTAGTATGATGAATGCCCTCGCTTAGGGTCGCATCCCAAAAACCGTATACAAGCGACAGACCAGTGCTGACAGAACTCATTGCGAGTAACAGCATGACCATCAACTAGTAGTCAATAGAGTAGTGCAACGTCCTCCACCACTCAACTAAAGCTGTGGTAAGTGGCCAATCCAATTTCATGTTATGCACCATGGATCACGCGTAGAAACCCATCTTGGCTACGTATAAGGCTACTCGAGGATCAAGGTCCCACATGCGATGATGACGCACCTCACACACGAGCCATTTGAAAAAATAAAATAAAATTAATAATGCATGCAGCAAACATAAGAAACCCAAAAATAAATACAAATTTGTCTCGCCTTCCCAAATTAATGTGGAGCGATGAGTGGCCTGTGAATGCAACACCGCTAGATCAACAGGGTCAGGATGATCCAGTATTGAGAGGTCCTCCACATCCGAAGGTGCACGTCTCTGCCCTCTACCTCTACGTGCAGCTGAACTAGCACCACGTGTCCTGGCCATTTCGTAACCATATGCCTCAAAAAAAGTTTTTGCATTTGAGTTGAAAACATAATGGTAGGTTACATTTCATAACATAGGTTTATAATTCAAAAACGAAGGTTTCAACATATGGAATAAAAACAAGAGTACATGATTTCATAACATGTCTAATCTAACAACTGCTTCAGTTCCTAGGCGGGCATCCGACACGATTGTGTCCGAGTTGCTTACAAAGGCTACATATCTTTTGTTTCGTCATCGCCAGTGTAGTAGTTCGTCTTCTCCTATTTCTAACACCATCCATCTCATTTTGGCGCCTTCGAGACGCGAGTCTGCCCCTACTCGGTGGTCTGCTAAATCACGAATTAGGCATGTGTGTCGGATGCGGACTCAACTCCCAATAAGCTCTATCAGGCATTGGATGAAAGAGAGAGCCCAAGTGTTGTTGTACGCATCCGTTTTGTACTCATCACCGACTCCATAATATTTTTCCAGGCTAAATTTTGAACTGACCTTCAATGCGTGACTGCATGGGTAGTAGAATGTGTGCCACTTCCCATAAGTACAAGTCATGTTCCTCATATGCACCTGACATATGTGATATGTCCCTCCAGTTTGCACTGAAGCCTCTCCTGTCGAATGATTATACAGGGTCACTTGATGGAATGCAGGTTTCTTCATCATCTTCTCCATCTTAGTATTCAGTTGTGGTGCATACTCTTTCTCATGCCAATCATATTGTTCTGCCAAGATACAAAATAATGATTTAATTATTTAAACGTGTAATGGACCAATGCAGTTATGGACAAATCTCTACCATTCTTGATTACTACATTGAACACCTCACTTGCATTTGTGATCATCAAACCCCACCGCATACCTAAATCATCATAAGTGACCGTTTCTCTTTAGATTCTTCTGTCAACCATTTGCAAGTGGGTTCATCACCTCTCAACAAATCAACCAAGTCTCTGAACCTTGAATCAAACTTACGTGGCTGGTTTTGGTACGCAACTGTCGACAATGACGTCTTCGACTCCACATTCTGCAATCATTTTTGAAGGACTTGCATTATGCCTAAGACACATACCCTGTAATATGCTATAGGCGGAGACCTTTCTTTAGCCTCATGGCCTGTAATATGCCAACATGTCTATAAGAAATGATGCACAATCCATCTCGGTCAGTTACTCCCCTTCGGATACAAGTCATGAACCAACCCCAACTAGCCGTGTTCTCACTTTCCACAAGTGCAATTGCAACGGGCACCACATGATTGTTTGTATCCAATCCAACTGCAATAAGAAGAGTACCTTTGTATTTTCCATAAAGCACAGGTCGATAAAAAGAAAAAGCTATGATTGCCAGAGCGAAGGCCCAGAAAACTCTATTCACATACAGAGTATCAGCGACCACAGTCTTCTGCCAGTACACAACTTTACGTGAGTTCATCTTACATAATATATCCCTGTGCGAAGGCAACAAGTTGAAAGATTTTTCCCAATCGCCGAACAATATTTCCAAGGCCTTCTGCCTGCCCCTCCAAGCCTTTAAATAAGACATATCAAAGCCGTACTTGTTTTGCATCATTTCCTTCACAAGAAGAGGTGAAATACGTAACTTTTCTTGAATAAAGTCCTTCATCTCCTAACCTATAAAATCTTTATTGAGATACGTTATCATCAGGAATGACGTCTCAATCACAAGTATGAGAACCTTCGAACACACTACACACAAACATCATATAAGTCTTCTTCTTCACAGCTCGAAAATGCCATCTGCACTGTGTTCGACCACCCCCTTCCGCCCTACACTTCAAATCTAATAAAGTAGGATTTGACATATCGACCATGTATTCAACTCGATTTATGATTGAATACACTTGCACTGCATGTACCGCTGCGTCTTTAGAGACAAAGCGTTGACCCTTGTATAGTTCACCTTTAGAATGTGAACTATCAAAATCCTCATATTCATCAGGATCATCCAACCAATCACACCCATTAAAACAAAAATAGTCATAAAATAGAGGAGTGTTCTCGGGCACTACATCATCACGTTCATTCGTGTAATTACCCTATTCGTAATCCATTTGATCCTCCACAGCCTAAGAACTCTCGCCCATTTCAAAGTTCAATGTTCCTTTAATAATATCCTTATTCTCATCAATATTAGAGTTATCAAATTCATCAAAATCACTTCCAAAAACAATTGAGCTGCTAATATCTCAGCTTCTTCTGTATCTTCTTCTAACAATTCCAATTGTTTTGAATTAAACTCATCAACGATGGGCATGTCTACTGTCCCCAAAGTAGTCATTTTAGCTCTGTCATAATCAGACCTTTTGCATGGCATTTTTATTCAACAAAATAATCAAACAAGTTGATTATATTAATTACTCAAAAGTAAATTCAACCAAAATGCTAAGTTCCCAACCTCATACAACTTCACATGGGTATGATGTCAAATATCTCAACTTCCTTATCAATCATTTGTAAAACATAAACAATCAACTACACCTACATTACAATCCTTAACTCTAGAGTCTACAATCACATAACATATATGAACTATCAAAAATCTAGAAAATAGATATTTAGGGATTGCGAAACTTTACCAATTTGAACGAAATATGTCAACTACGGAAGTGCGGTGGAGCGTCAGCCGTTGGAGTATCCCGGCGTGGTCGTCCTCCAGATTCGAAGGTTGTGCGTCAGGCGCGCTGAGGAGAGAAGGAGCAGGAGTGGCGTTCATTCGAATTGATCGACCAAAAACTGGATCTGGGATTTTTACATGATGATTTTCGCAGTTCACAACTGTCACATTCCGTTAAAAACATACCAGTTCCGAACTGCATAAATCAAAAGAGAACGTAACAGTTCCGAACCGCGCAAATGAGTATGAAGCAGTTCACAACTATGCAAATAGACTATGACAGTTCCGAAGTGCAAAAATTATGCATGTTTTAGCAGTTCTGAACATAGTAGATCCTATTAGGCATACACGCAAGCGTATGCATGACAAACATCATACACCTAGGACTGTAACAGTTGAGAACAGCGCAAATGGGGTACCTTGTAATGGTTCGGAACTGTGAAAAAATTAGATTGGATAAAAAATCAAGAGTAGGTTCACAAATGATAGAAAACGAATGAAAAGAGTTACATTTGAAAAGAAATCCACCTCTTCTAAATGACGACATCTCTTCAAGATCTCTCCCGAGCGACGTCACCTTTTATTCGGCACCTCTCCCAAGCCCTAACCATTCTTTTGAGCAGCAAGTAAGTTTACAATATTTTTTAAAATCAAGTGGTTATTAAGGTATAGGGTTTGTTGGTTTTTACTATGGAATATTGACAACTTTGTTAATGTAACTGTGTTTCGAGTTTGTTGACCTATTTAATCCCGCTGCTTATGGTGTTTGAAATTCTACTTATTATTCTTGGTTGTAGTTGTTATTTTATTACATATGCATGGTTCAAGTCATCCCTATTATGCTTGGTTGGAATTTTGACTATTATACTTGATTGAAATTTTGCCTATATGACAATTAATGTTTGATTGCAGTTGATGAGTTGGATTAATTATAAACTGTCTGAAGTTGATATTTTTTTTGATTTTGTTGCAAATGGTGCCCGAAAAATTTGATTATGCTTGTTATGTTTTTTTTGGTTGTTGCAATCGAAATCCTGTTTGAAGTTAATTGAAGTTACAATTTATGCTTTGTTGAAATTTTGTCTTATTTAGTTGTACACTTATAGATATGTTTTTGTTTGTATTTCAAAGAAAGAACTGTAGAGACTGCAAGAATTAGGAAGAAGTACCCTGACATATTTTTTTTATTATGATTGAAACTCTATTATGCTTTGGGAAATGATATTATTTTTACTCATTTAGGTTATTTTGGATGCATAGAACTGCTAATGCCGATCAATTCTTTTCTTGTCCTGTTCTTATTTATGAAGCAGTTTCCAGAGAACGGGCCTACACTTCTGTCTCAGAAATAGCATCTCTACCAACGAGCTCGTAGATTTCTAGTTTGTTTTGTGTTACTTTTATTGAATATTGTAAAATACTAATATATTGTATCATATTTTTTATTGAATCATTGCGTTTGTATAATTGAGAAATGGTGTAGTAGACAAACAGACTTATGAAATATATTATAATGTAAATCAAAAAATATTTGTTAGAAAAAATATTTTTTTTATTAATGGCCGGAATCCGGTCGAAAATTAACCATCAAAGAGTGTGCCGATGTGGTCGTATATTGGTCGGAAACTGACAGAAAATTTCCAAACACTTCGATTGTCGAAAACCGGCCGCAAAGTGGCCGGATGTTCACCGCAAATATTTATCGAGGGAGTCGTTCTAACCCATAGATTTTGACCGAAAGTTGGCCGGTTTTGACCGGAAGTTATGTTTCCGGTGTTTTTTGACAGTTTTTCCGACCAAAATGTTGACAAAAAAAAAATCTGCTTTTGGTAGTGATCTTCGCCTTCATCAGCTCTGGCTTTTACTTCTACAGGCGATCTGCAACTCACTGTGGCAGTCATCCCTTCTCCAGGCGAAGCGCAACTTTAGACTCAAGTGCATCTCCAAGTGAAGTGCGGCATTTTGGCTTAAGTGGGAGCTCACCTACTGAAGACTTTAACTGTACGTGTTGTTGTTGAAGTCTTCCTCTTCTCCTCTATTTATTCAACTCCTTATTTCTTCATTGTTCTTTAAATTTGAATCTCAAACCTCTCTGAAATTTTCTTCATCAATGAAATGGAAGGTGTTAATTACATTGTCCGTCTCTCTGGAGTTCTAACAAGTTGACCCTGCTGTGTTTTCAATGATAATGAAACATAACAGTTCGACATGAAAGCATCCTCCCATTGGGTCATTAAGAAATTTTTCAGTATATAAGAAGAGTGACATCTGTGTGTTGATCCGGATTTCTCATTGAAATATGGTCAGACATCAATTCTCAGTTCAGACATCCTTGTATGGTTCCTAGGACGCTGTTTAATGGCAAACCATTGTCCGGAATTCTTATTCCATAAATTCATAGCGCGGCCGGCTTTTAAAGGGTGCCGAGCGAAGTAAGTCAGACTTATATGTGTGAAGAGGGCATCAATTTATTATGCTTATTTGGCCAAAAAGAGGAAAAAGATGGAGATCATTTTTTGGTTTCTTGCTCTCACTTTTCTCTAACATGTTGAAGTTCATCTCTGGCTAGTTGGGCTTTTATTGTGCAGCAGACAACCTGGAAGAGAGGAAGCTCTGCCTCCTTCAGCGCCACATCCAGTCCGGTTTCCTCAAGCAGATATGCTTATGCACAGGTATAACAGCCTCAAATACTCATCCAGTCCGGAGCAACTTGGTTCTTCTGATTTTGCTGTTGTCTGGTCTCTGCGGCGCCGTCGGCTTGCTGCCTCGGCCTGTAAGCTGTTTATTTGTCTTTGTTCCCTCCCTTAAGGCTTAGGTAAATTTTGAGGGAAAGGAAAATTCGATGGAAAATTAGAAGGAATCCTTTGTTTGGTTTAAAGAAAATTAGGAATGAAAAACTAGATGAAAAATTTATTTAAATTAAAGAATGTTTTAGTATTTTGTACAAAATTTTTCACCTCAAACCAAACAAGAGTAAAATAAGATGGATTTTTGTAAAGAATTCATTTTTTTCTCTAACTTTTCTCAAACCAAACACAGTCTATGGGTCCCTTCTCCGGATTCTAATGAAAATTCAAAGAGCCTTATCAATTACTATTTTAAGATCATAACATTCTGCTCCAGTAGTTGCACATGGATTGAAGGAAAGTTTTGAAACTGAACTCTGAAGGGGTCCTGATGCATCACCTTGAAATAAAGCAGTCCTAAAAATGATACGATATGTTACTTTTATCAGAAAATATTGAAGACAGTCTGCAGATGAATCATCTCAGCCAAATGCATAACACCGACAAATATATAACTAATCAAAGGAAAAAAAAAGACATGATTTACTGTGAATTTAGCTGAGGTTGTCGCAGGCGCAGACTCATAGAGCCACCATGGAGAGTGCGTGCAAGCTCACTTCATCAGACTCCAGCAGCACTGCCCCAGGCGCCCTCCTCACAGCATTAGCAAACCTGTCATACAACAACCTCACCGCCCGTCTCCATCTCCGCCCTGCTCTCCCATCCTCACCCGGCCCTGGCCCGAAAGCGATTCGGCTCATCTGAAACACAAACAGCCTCGTCGAGTAGGCAGCATCCACGTAAGCTCGCCGCACAAGCGTCGAGCTGAACGACAGCTTGAGCAAATAAGGCCACACCAAGGCCCCGACCAGGGTGCTCATCATACTGCTGCTGTGGGACGACGCTGTAGCAACGAGATTCCACTTTGCTAGCAGCATCATGTAGTGCAACCCCATTGTTAGTTTTTATCTTTTCTCAGCTCCAGCAGCTCAGTTTGTGACTTTGCTTTGTCGCGTAAGAGTGTACGTACGTAGGAGGAGTTGCTTTGCCGACGACTGACTTCAGAAGCGTAACTTTAAGGTTGTTGGTGTGCATCAAATGAATGCCTTTTCGCTATATTAAAACTACCTGATGTGAGTGGATTTGGAAAGGCAGCAATTAAAATAGTCAAACTGAGCTCTTGTGCGAGAACCATTAAGTGTGAGTGTGGTGTCGAGTTATGGATGGAGGTGTGGGAGCCATGAGGAAGCTTCAAGGCAACTTCTCAGCCATGTAAGGACATGGAGAGAGGCGCTTTACCGGTTTTGTTTGATACTGAGACCTTCAAAAATCAAACATAAGTTTGAATTTATCAGATATTTGATTTGGCAAATGACAGACAACTGGGGTATGGCGTGGTTTTGTTTGGTGGTCGTCACATGTGAACCCTGATGTTTGTAAGTAAAACGCATGTATCACAATTTGGGAGAGGCTGGCTCTAGAAATGTTTAGGCATATGCACTTTGAGCTAAACAGATTCTACTGCAGTTGATCTGGTGAAATGGATTGTTTTGTCTCGTAGGATTTGATCGATTTATTGGTAGTACGTTCATCATACTTTGAGCTGTGGGGTTCAACTGGATTTGCTAGCAGGGTCTCCAGGTACTAGAATATTCAATTTGACTTGTAACTCTCTTACAACTTGAGTAGTAACTCAGTCAATAAGCTTAACAAATATAATGAGCTAAAAAACAATAATAACACAATTATTCTTTTACAGTTTAGACTTTAGAGTAATCTCCTTTACATCTGTAGAGCTACTCTCAATATAATATAAACTCCATATAAAATCGTCAGACTACAATTCTCTTTCTTGATCCATATTTTAGTTAAGACTAAAGAGAATTTCTCTCTCTCTCTTAAGTTAACCAAGCGCCTCTTGGCTGCAAGAGAATCGTCCTCTCTCACTCGATTGTAAGTTTGTTTTGTAATCTTGCTACGAGGCCTAGACCTGTAGTGATTTTGATGGTGTGAGACTGTGGAATTCGAAGTAGGGTTTAGAAGCTGCATCTGGTGTGTTTGACGGTGGAGTGTGAAAACTGGGTCTTGACACAAGTGTACAGGTCGGCTGAAATATAAAGCAAGGAGTGTGTGTCTCAACCATATAATAAAATATTTAAACAGATTCGAATCCATCATCAACTGAATGAGTACTTTTGGGAAGAAACCTTTGCCTTCTTAGCATAATTCGGTTCTTGCTCTCTTTGCTCATCAATCTGCTTAATCAGAAAGTCAAACATAAGATATTGAGATGTGTAGAGCTACTCTCCCAATTTAAAGTGGTTGAACATTATTGTAATGATAAGACATCAACTTGTCTACCACAGTCTAATGAGATGGTTGTCCTGAAACTTCTCCAGATTGATAGTCATATCTGCTTAAAGTGGTGAGAATGTTAGTTACTGGCTCTCTTGACACTTACAACATATGAACAAGATTTGTAACACATACTTCTGAATGCATGGTATAAAATAGAATGTGGAAGGACTCCTTCAACTGGTGCCATGTTAGGATGAAATTAGTTTGTAGATTAATGAATCATTTGAAGGCTTCTTTGGTCAACAACATAAAAAATAGCCTCAAATTTAGCATGTTGTCAATGGACTGTCTGTCAATTCACTTTCTTTTTTCAATCAGAATTTTGGCTGGAAGATTGTCAAAAACAACTTTTCTAGTGATTTTATGACCATATTTTCTGCCGAATTTGTCGGAAACAACTTTTCTGGTCATGTTATGGCCACTTTTTTGTCAAAACTTTGACCGGAACTGCGCCGCCGATAGTATATCCTAACCAATTTCTGATGACTTTGTGGCAACAATTACCAGTCACTTTAGGCCATTTTGTAGTCAGTTTGGTTGTATGTATTTGAGGGTGTTTTGCGACCATTTTGTGACCAACCCCTAAGGTTCCGGTCAGTTAGCTGCATATTTGCAACCAATCCTGTTTTATAGCCAATTTCCGGCAAGGCCATTTTACGATGATTTCCAACTTCAAATCTTCTGCCATTTTCGGGCCCACAATACAATTTGCAGTAGAAAATGAGAACTGAATGTCAACTAAATGATGTCTTGTAGCACACCATAAAACTGTGTCTCATTCCCCACATCTTGTCAACCCCTTTCACGCAAGCAATACTTTTATTTTTTCTCTTTCCCATGGAGGCTTTTCTAGTCTCGAAAAAAAACTCATTTATAAAATACGTTGGAATATGGTGGTCTTCATTGTAAAACACGTAAGTAACATCAACCGACCACCGAGGCTGCAAGTTAGCCCCTTGTGATACTTCTTGTAGTGCGTATAATTTGATTACATTACATACAAGTATGACTTACAAAATTTTACAAATACACCAAATTTACGTATGAGCATAACCTATTGCAAAATTTCTCGAAATGCATTGCTGCTCATTGTTGATCATTCATGTGTGGGTACTCATTCTTGTACCACGTGTGAGTCAACAACCTACGCTTGCGCCTGAAGTTTATTATAATGATTGCAAAACTTATAAATCTCTCATATATACAATCACTCAAACGTACTGTAATAATATGTGTTCTATTTCTGAAATGTTGGACATTACAGTTACTCAGTATGCTTCTTCTCAAATGGTTGTAGTACACGAGACTTCTTCAATCTTGATGGTTTTTTCACAGTGTAATTAAAAATAGAGAGAGGAGGATGTCCATCATGAGTGTATGGAAGGTCTCCATCATTAGTCTCAAAAGGTTCTCCATAGTATGCGGCTTCTTGCCACTTATGCACTCACCATTGGTGGTCAACGTGCCTCTTATTTGTTGCATTCATCTTAAAGATACACATGAACCTTGATTTGATATGCACAAGTGTTAGGCATCACTAGCTGTGGACAAAAAATGACATACTATTAGTAACTGTCATGACTAATTTTACCTCTCAAATGGGTACATCCATATATATTAAACTGCTCCACCTAGAACGCCTTCTTCCACGAGATATATAACAAAATACTCCTTAATTTGAGTCAAAAGAGTAAGGGTGGAATTTTGTCTCAAATTTTCACATTTTCATTTTTGTTTGGGTTCCTTTATTGGATTCTCTCCCTAGAAAATTATTTACCGTCATATTTTTGACCATATATAGATGTCAATTAACGTTTTAGGGATCACTACATCAGTCAAATAAATTGGTAAGTACCGAGTCGAACCAAGAGGAGCACAAGGCTTGCTAGGCGCTAATAACTTTTAATTAATATCTATTCAATTCTAGGTGAATGAGTTGGAAGTTATTAAGAATTAATTAACGAATAACTAAACTGAAAGTAACGACACAAAGATAGAATTGAACAGAGACGGTAAGCATTTTAAGATTTACTTTACCTAGGTTGCATGCAAAACTAATCATGTGATTTAGGCGCAAATTAATCATTCAAATCATGTAATCTCAATAATATGACATATAACTCAATCATTTACTACGAGTTCAACTTCCGGGTATCCCTACGCAGCAAATTATTGACTACAATTGGTTTCATATTGTGTTGTTTTTCAATTCCGGTCGTCGTAGCTCACAGATACTAGTAAAAGGGTGATACACTAATGCTTTCTAAACAAGAAGCAAGATAAATAAATGACTCAGTATTGTTAGCCAACATACGATTCCGATCTTCGATTGACTAGGGCCATTGACTACAACTAAGTAGAATATCTAACCTAACTCGATTCCAGTCTTCATGAGATGGAATATCCTAGACTAGATGATAATAGATTTAATCCTAAACTAAGTTCTTATATCATACATATTTAAACTATGAAGCACTACACATGACAATATAAAGGCGTCCCTAAAATAATGAACATACGCAATAATATTCAAACAAACGCTAGTAACATGCTGGATGAAAAATATTCTTAATTAATAAACATGAAAAGTTGAATTTGGACACAACCTAGGATTCGTAGGTTTCTAGGATAAAGACGACTACTCGCTACACATAATTGAAATAACAATCATAAAGTAATTATGAAAGTAAAACAAGAATGGTATAGGAAAGTTTAGTCTCTTGAAGCTCCAACTCTGAACGAAATAAGTCCCTCTGGGTCTTCTAGCAGGAAGTTATAGTGTGGTGCCAGGTGTGTCAGGATTTGAGTCCAGGTCTTCTATTTACAGCTGAGATGTCATCTTGTATCTTACTGATAATTACAGATAATTTTCGAAAGGATTAGTATTGCCAAAAGAGGCCCGAAACGGATAAAGACGAATTGTTTGAATCTGGCCATTTTGTGTGTGACATGCGTCAATTCGACCTGGATCGAGTTCTTGTAAATGCAGCACGATTTGTGTCGAGCTTCGACATGAAACACGACCTGGGTCGAGTTCTTGATAAAGAAACATGACCTGGGTCGAGTTATGGTTTCACATATTTACAGATTAGCTCCTGAGATTTCTTCTTTTGATAATTTGACCCATGAACTTAGTTTTTTATCCGATTTTAATTAGTTTGCACTATTTTCATCTTTTTCCTCTTCTGAATCCAATATTCTTTGTATTTAACCTACAAAAGACAAAATCAACTATAAATCATCAATAATAACTCAAAAACGATTCAAATATCTTAAGTATAGGTACCTAAAATAGGATAAATTATTACCCTATCAATTATAAAGCACACAAATATTTAAAATAAGTACAAAGCTCAGACAATATTTTCTAAACAAGCTCGGGAAGCATACAATAAAATGCATTTATATATATAGTACCACGAAAATTTGGCAGTTATGGCTTTTGGTGTTCATCAACTATGACCATCGAAACCAACACAACCAACAATGCTCGATACGTAATCGTCCGGAAACCTCCATTCATTGACCCACAACAAAATTATCTCGTATCTGCATATGAAGGCATGTAGGATGCCTTGGACAAGTAAACATTCCTTGCCGTGAGATCGCCCTTACTTAAACTCTCCACATTCATTATTGTGTTGAACATGTTATTGAACATATTCTTCTCTATATGCATCACATTCAAACTGTGGCACATCAACTTATCTTTCAATTAGAAGATCTCAAAAATACTTTTTTTCTTCCAATGATGTTCCAAGCCTCACTATCTGATGGATACATCATTATGTCATTTTTCTTTCTAACTGCATCCTTATGTCAAGACATGTGGCTTGTGGGATGGGGCGAATTAATTGACTTTTCAGACATTGAATCAAAGGAAAATATTGGAAGCTCTTTCGAGCCATTATTTCCCCACTAGCCTTTGGTCGTAGCTCATATCGAATTGCATCATAAAATTTACCATGGGGCAAGGAAGCATCTTCACCAAAGAAAATCATGTAATGCAACCATGTACACATACGTCGTATTTGATGACTTCATGTCCGAAACTTTATAGGAATTTTCTTTGTCATAAAAGTTTCTTGAAAATTTGTGTCCATCGGGAAGAAGCTCACCCACCAATGTGCATATTTTGGTAGCCGCTCTTAGTGATATGCTCACTTATTTTGATATTCATCATCCTCATATGAGCATTCAATTTGGTGTGAAAAGTACATCCAGAGTATAAGCTTTCATATCCATAATGTCATAAATTACTGGCGCCTTTGACTCCGTCAAATATTCTTCATGGACTTCTTCCTCCATTTTATTTTAAGATTCAAATGACGTAGGATGCACCGAGTTTGAATTGTGCACCAATGCACACAGATTGAATGGTCCACCAGTATTTTATAAAAAATTGTATGATGTGCATTAAAAATAAAAAAAAAATCATGACAAAAAATAATTCGTAAAAACAAAAGAAAATGAAAAATCCTGCAACAAATATAACAGAGGAAAGAGAAAAAAATCAAAAATTTAATTCCTTATTTTAAGGAGATAATCTTGTAACAAATCTAACAATCCATAAAGTAAGGTTCTAATTATCTTCAAAATATTTAGGTAAAAAAATTTTAAAAAACCATAACCATCAGATCAAATATGAATCAATGATCAAACATGGTTCACAGTTTACAAATCCAAAGTGGTTCTATTACGAACAACGATTTTGAGGTAGTTAATCTAAATCTTAGGTGTGTGTGATAAATATTATTCCCATTTTGAAAATCATGATCACTTTTCAATTTTAGAATTCATGGGCATTTTGAATCTAAGGATTGCTTTTTAACAATTGAATTTATAATTACAACCTATAATTACTGTTACGAAATTTATTTAAGCACCTAACTTAAACCACAGAGTTTTGTTACAATTTTTCGTTCATTTTTTTTATTTTTTTTTCAAATGCATCTCCTCCTCTTACCTTTAACTTTAAAATTATTATTTCATTAATGGAGTAATTTATAACTACACGTTATAATTTCTATTTTTGTTTGTTAGATAATTCATTGCAAATACTTTCTAACACACTTATCTTTATTTAGTGGAGTAAATTTGACGTATTTATTCGATTATTATTTTCATGAGAGGATGATACGAGTTTTAAATATTTAAAAATAGATTTTGTATTAGTTAGGTGCCTAATTTTAATTTTTAAGTATTAATTATAATTCAATTATTAACAACATCAAAAAGACGTCATTTTAAAATTTGAAAATGATGATTGTGATTTTTAAAATGGAGATAGTACATATCAAACGTTTTATATTTTTTTCAATCGTAATTACAGATTGTAATTATAAATTCAATTATTACATAACATTCTTTAAATTCAAAATGATCGTAAATTTTAAAATTAAAAATGATGACCGTAATTTTTTAAATAAAAAAATAATACGAATCTACAATTTGTCATTTTTTCAAATTTATTTGATTAGATTATCGTGAGCTTAGATAGACAAAGGAATGGATTTTTGTCTATTTCCACCACAAGAATGATATTAAAGTTGAATGAGAGAATAAACAGAAAAAATAAGAAGAAAACTATGGAAGAAGAAATTAGACCCGACCACCAAAAAACTGAATTGAAATCATTTTCATCGCCAGCAGCGTAAACTGTGAACCCAAAACCCTACAGAAAGAAACTGTGAACTTGAGCAACACTCCAAGCCCGCCACATCGGCCCCTGATGTCGCGTTCGGCATAAACCCAAAACCCTAGCTGAGCACTCAACCCCAATTCGCAGCGCTAAAACCGGTAAGCAATTATGGAACAATCCGACGACGGACCTCCCAACAGGGAGCTTTACGCGCTTCTCCACCTGTCTCCGGATGCCACCGATGAAGAAATCAGAAGGGCTTATCGTCAATGGGCCCAAGTGTATCATCCCGATAAGTACCAGTCCCCCGAGGTACTACGTGCTATTTCTATATTCTGATATTTCATTTTGGCTTAATGGAATCTTTAGATGGACTTTGGTTGACCTCGAGTTCCTAGGTCTTGCAGAATTTCTCGTTACACTGTCTGCCCACTTGATCTGTCTGCTGTTTCTGCTGGGTATCTTAAGACTCACCAGTGTGTCAATCCGTATGCACTTTGTGCACCATCAACAATGTGGAAGCTTGTTCCACAGCTCGACATTTGTTTCATAGTAACACATTTGGTGATGATGATGAATTGTTGTGAGCACAATGATTTCAAATGTATAAAGAACTGTGGGTCTGGTCATATACCATCAATTGTAGAAGCAGCTTGTCAGTTCTCTATACACCTATTTGAATATCGATATTTTTTGTGGTGTGGAATTTTGATTTTCTTGTTTTAATTCAAATCTGAAGTGAAATCACTTTGCTTCTTAACCCCAGATGAAGGAAGTTGCTACGCAAAATTTTCAGAGGATACGTGAAGCATATGAAATATTATCTGATGAACATAAGAGGCAAATATATGATATATATGGAATGGAAGGACTGACATCAGGTTTGGAGTTAGGTCCTAAACTCAGTAAGGCTGACGAGATTAAAGAGGAAATTGAAAGATTGCTGCGCAGGAAGAAAGAAGAAAAGGTAACAGCTCATCTCAGGCCCTCGGGTACAATCGTGGCAAATTTGTCTTTGCCAGAATTCCTGGAAGGTGAAAGTATTGTCAAAGGGTAAGCTCACTCCATTTCCTTCTTTCTGTGTTTGCTTCAAAGTGTTCTGGTGGTTTAACTTACAACTTAATGCTAGGGAAAAATTCAGTAACAAGTGACCTGTACTCTTGAATTTATGGGGTTCTAGAATAAAATCGTATTCTTCATTGCATGGTCAATGTGGCTGCTTGACTTGGAGTTATCTTGTTTATTATTCAGACCAAGATGACTCTCTTGGTTTCACTTTCAATGTAATGCTATTTTATTAGGATTGTCTTTGAGTCAGATTTAGCTACACTCTTAGTGGATCATTTAAAGTTATGTGAGCATATCCTCAAGAGGATTCGTAATGTGTCAATGAGACCTCATCATCGATGTGATGCATCGAAAGCTTTGTAGGGAAATTGTTGAAACTTATTGTAGCTTCTGCACATGGATTTGATCTTGTAGCTCTTACTTATTGCATCACTTCTGTGTTTCTCTATTTTATTTCATGAATTCAGCATAAATAATTTAATGCAATGGCGTATGTGTTCATTATATTCATTTGTTAAGTGTTTACTAAAAAACTATGTTTCTCATTGTTTTATACCCTATGTTAATGCATATAAGAATTTCAGAATGGGGATGTCAAGTCAACTTCAGTCACAGTTATCGAAACGCAATGTATTAGCTATCGGAGGAAACATGGCTGTCAATGGCAATGTCGGCGGAGGAGGGGCAACAGCTGTATTGAAGCATCAAGTATCTCCATTTTCATCTATTGAATTTATTGGTGCAGTCGGATTACAGGCACTCATTGAAGTTCGATCGTCCCGGTCGGTGAATGGTGTTTTACTTTTTTTTTCTTCTTTCTGTTCGACTCCAAAATTTTGTCATATTGCACTTTCACTTTATTGATATACCTTATCTTCCTTGTTTGCCAGCCAATTGTCAGCTCATTCTACCGCAACAATGGGCCTTGCAATGTCTTTACGAGATGGCTCAATCAATCTCACCAATGCTTGGACACGCCAACTCTCCGAAACATCAAATGGAAATGTACTATTTTTTCTCCCAAAGTTTACAAGTTAATATATTTTACTTTGATTTCAGCTTGTTGATGCTTTACTGTCAGCTCTTGAAACTGGCCCTACTTATATGTTACATGTGAATATTCACTTAAGTAGGATTTAGCATGGTCAATTTGTAGATGGTGATACGGCGTTATTCTGCATTAATGTGTAAGATGCTCTCTAGATGTGTAGAAAGTGTATGTCTGCTGTAGTTTTGGCTTGATATTAATGGCTGTTACATTCATATTCTCCCCGTTGTTTTTTCAGATTCAGTTATTACTAGGTGCAGAACCATCAATAGCCGTGGGGTGGCAGAAAAAGGATGCAAAAGTATCTGCTTCTGGAGAAGTAAAGGTAAATCCATTTCAAGTGTGACTGGTTCTCTCTTATGTGAGTGTGCAGCCACATATTTTGTTTGATTCCTTTTAATTCTGCTGTACACGGCTTTTTTCAAGATTTGGTTGAGTAGATACATAGTAAGCCTTTGTTGTTATCCAATCCATTTTACTTCACATGCAGTTTGGTACCAGTTCTTTTGGAGCATCTGGACAATACACTCGACGCTTTTCTTCGAAGTCACATGGTCGTATTGCAGGAAAAGTTGGGAGGTAGCTCAGAATACGTAAACAAATTTCAATCTCACTGTAGGATATGTGAATCTGAATTTTATGATGCATTCTCCACATGTTCGTCAACATTAACCACATATTATTAATCTGTTCATCTTACAGAAGAAAAAACAAAACAGAAAAAGGCCAAGTATGGCTTAACCCGTAGGTTAATCTTGAATTTTAGTTTGCTATGTTAAAATGAAATTTGGTAACATTGGAACAAAGGGATTGTGGTCTTGTGACGTTGTCTCATGAGAAGTCTAATAATTTGGGTAAGTTAGTGGGTCCATTTCCAGTGAGCTACCAACAAAACAGCTGTTCATGTTGATATTCTAAAATTATTTTGCTGTTTATATTCAGGCGGGTACTAATAATTCTACATGTTTACTACAGCCATGCGCTTGAAATTGAAATTGGAGGTGGAAGGAAAATATCTGAATTTAGTACTGTTCGCATGCTATATTCTGTCGGCATTCAGGTAATAATCACTTTAAGAGATTCGTTCTTTATTGGAGTAGCATACTTATTTCTTTATTGCATTCAGCTATTATTTGTGGCTTACTTTCCTTCATGTTAAATTAAGTTTCTTTTTTGGTTTGTCAAAAAATGTTCGGTACTGTGATTATCTCTTTTTATCTGATTTTAGGGCATCTTTTGGAAATTTGAACTCCATCGCGATGGGCAAAAGTTGATAGTTCCTGTAAGATTTCTGCTACGTTCTTTTATTTGGTTCAATTATGATGTGGATACTGTACTAATGTTAGCAATAGTAAAAGTGATTTTATACTTTGTAAGTGTATAAGTTAGTTTGTGATCGTGTATCACTGAGAAGTGCTTCCTCAAAGTATTTATTATGAGATTCTTGCTAACTGCTAAATGATCTCTCTCGACCATTAGTGTTTCATTCTGATTTGGTTTTATTTTATTTTTGGTTTTTGAGATGTGCTATCAGATATATCTTTGTTATTTTTCTTAAAATATTTCATTGCTCTTCAACAGCGATCCTTCATATTACCTTGTTTTGGGATTATGCGTTTATGTTGATTTCTCTATATAATTTATCATTTGTGTTCTTCCAATTTATAATTGTCCAGTAGTAGGGCTTTCTTTTTGTTCAAGTTACTTTATTTGTAATGTGCAGTCTCTTGCTCTAATACGAAGCTGAAATGGTGGCTCAGTAAAATCCGAATTGTCGACCTCCGTTATCTCTTCACATGATTAATAATCTTGCCTGGCTACTTCACAGATTTTGCTTTCTGCCCATTTTGATCCAATTTTTGCGACTGGAGCATTCGCGATTCCTACATCCCTTTACTTTTTGCTCAAGGTCAGTTACTTGTATTTACTGACACTCGGTTGCTTTGAAACTCTTTGACTGTCTGTACTCAAAAGCACTTATGGACTGAACCACCATACATTATCCTACTAATAAAGTTAATTGGAATATATATTTCTGTGGCTCAGAATTATGTTGCTAAACCGTATTATCTCAAACAAGAGCAGAAAGAAGCACAAGAAAACACAGAAAGAACTGCAGCTCAGGTATGCTTATGATGGTTTTATGATCTTCTGTTTAGTACATCTGTTCGCTTTTTGCATCACATCATCTGATTACCAATGTAATTGGATAGCGCTTATTTCAAAATTCTTTGTGTGAGTTAAGACTGTATTCTGGCTTCTCTAAAACATGCTGTAGAATCTATATTTGTTTGATAAACAAAGCTTGAAGCCCGATAAGCATTGGTTTATCTGATTGCAAATGTAATTAGATAGCGCTGGTTACATAGGTCTTTGTGTCGGTTAAGATTCTATTCTATCTTCTCTACAACATGCTGTAGAAACTATATTTGTTTGATAAACAAAGCTTGAAGCCTGATAGGAATTGTTTTATTTAAGTTTGAACTTTTTTGTCATGGAAAAGTTCATCGCTCATTGTAGGTTGGTTTTCCATGCTTGCATTGAATAGTGGGTGCTTTTTATATTTTCTTATGCTTTTTATATGTTCTTGTGCTTTTTATAGTGGGTCTTTCTCCGGCTCATTTCTCTAATGAGATTATGGATAGATTGATATTATGTGGCTGATGGCCATATAAACTCCAGCAATTAATTTAAACACCATACTATTGCAAATGTTCTCAATTATGATAGTATTCTTTTTAATGATACTTATGATGGCAGGTCAAGGAAGCCCGAGCAGCAGCTGAAAGAGCTCAGCGATTACTAGAAAATGTAGCCAACAGAAAGCGGAAGAAGCAATTAGAGGCTGGTGGGTTAGTGATTACAAAGGCACTGTATGGAAATTCAAAAGTTCTCAACAGGGATAGAATGAGAGAGGCAAATAATGAAGTAGCATCACAAGTTCTGGACGTCACATTGCCTTTAAATTTCCTTGTCAATGATTCAGGGGAACTGAAGGTAACTTTCTCTTCCATTCAAGTTTCCGATGCCTCCAACTTATGCATGCTTTAACACTCAAGACCTGAATCAAACTTGCATTGGTTGAAGTTTCTTGCACTGGCTAATGGTTAGCATGATTGTTCTTTGGATATGATTTACAGTGCACTCAGCAAATTTTTTGTGGTCCACTGGGTTTTACTTAATCACTTTGACAGTTTGCCTACCCACCCCGATCCTAAACTTCTGATCGCTTATTTGTAGCCTGATTTTCATTCTGTCCATGTTACAGCTTCATGAGGGAGTAAAGAAGTCTGGCATTATGGGATTCTGTGATCCCTGCCCTGGGGAGCCTAAGTCGTTGCACGTAGAGTACACTTACGGCAGTAACAGTTATGAGGTATATACCTGCGTGTGTCATATCGCTGTTGTTGTTTCTTGCAACTGCACACACTTCAATGCAACTTCTCTCAACAGGTGGATGTCGATGATTACGAGGCATTGCGACTTCCCAATGAAAGTCACAGAATATGACATGTTATTTTTCAGCTCCATTATTCCTGGTTAGTCTCCTGCAATTTTGCAATGCTGGATGTGTTGTGCAATATTATAGTCAATCAGTTGCAACAACATGAACCTACAAAAGGTTCTGTCCATTTTTCCCTTGAAATTTTGATAGGCATGATGGAATTTAATAATAAAAATGCAACTCATGCTGCGACTATTAGTGTGTTTGGGTTTAGGAAAAATAAGGAGGGGGGAATGAGAGAGAAAAGTGAATTCGCCATGTAATCCGTCTCTTTTTTTTTATTATTTGGTTAGAGCCATGGAGGTGAAAAATTCATGGGAATGTGCTCAAACACTAATTCTTTTGTTAAAATTTCATTTTCTATCTAATTTTCTCTGACCCAAACAAGTGATTTTTTTTTTGAAAATTGAAGTTTTATTAAGAAGACATAACCGGGTTTAAACGACTGGACAGGAGCAAAGAATGAGCATGATTTCATGCTTGCGAAAAGAAAAATCTAACTATCAAAATTGAATAGTAGTCAGCCTTAAGCAGTTGCTTGGTGATGAACAGAAGATCTGAAAGTGTATTTGTGCAATTTGTGCCCTGAGACCTGCCATAGACATCACTGAACGGTTTGCTTCTTTGGGGATCTCCTTGAGGTCGAAGTCCTACAAAGCCCGTTGGAGTTCCTCTAGGTGTAGATAGATTTCCAATTTGATGTTTTAGTGATTCGTCCGATCCTTTTCACAGAGTATTGAATTTGGTTTATGAAGCCAGGAGAAAGCTCTCGCATTTGCTAAACCATTCTATGAATACTTGTAGTTGCAAATAAATCCTCCCCTGCCATAATCTGATGGATATAGCCACATATTCCTTGATTCGACATCCCTTTTCAGTTCGCATAAATCCTGCAATTCTACTGGTATTATCCGTTGTCATAATATGGATGTTTAGAGTTATGCAAGTTCTTTTTCAACTGACCCATTTTGGCGCAGAGGACCTTTTCTTGCTAATAGAATTAAGGGATAAAACCCAAAAGGGGCCTGAACTATCACCACTTACCCAATTGCGGTCAGAACTACCACAATTTTCAAAAAAGGTGCGATGAAAAAAAAATTGAACTGATTTTCTAAAATAAAATTTACCATTACATTCCTAAACTAATATTATTATAAGATTTAGATTTGTGTACGAAAATTATGTCGTTTGGTTATCAAAATAAATTATATCGTTTTGTGCACATAAAGAAAACGACGTCTTTTGATAACCAAATGACATAATTTTCAAACACAAATCTTAGTTTTATAATAATATTAGTTTTGAAATATAATGGTGAATTTTATTTTAAAAAATCAGTCCAATTTTTTTTTCATCGCACCTTTTTTGAAAATCGTGGTAGTTCTGACCGCAATTGAGTAAGTGGTGGTAGTTCAGGGCCCCTTTTGGGTTTTTCCCCGTGGAAGATATTGCAAGTGATCTGATCACTCCATAAAATGTCCATGTTTGGATGGAAAATATGGCTGAGTTTTCCCACCTATTTCTGAATTTTATACAAGATGTTATTCTTTGGGTATTCATTATCATAAACTGCAACATTCCTCCGAAGCCATATCTCCCACAAGGCTCCTAAATAGCTACTGATTTTGAAGAAGCCTTCTACTGAGTTGGTATTTGTTTGAATAATCCAATTTTTAAAAACTTCAGCCATAGTGTTTTATTTCTTTGATCAACTCTAAGCCAACTGCTGATTTTTTGTCATACTGTTTTTGTTATATCCCCAGTGATGAACAAATGGTGGAAAGATTATGATTTCGACTCAACACAACATCTACATCTTGATGTCCTAGAGATGCCACAAATTGAACCAAGCAAGTGATTCATGTCCATTTTTTCCTTAGATTTTACTTTATCTCACATTTTCCTTAAACCAAACACAGCTTAAAAGACACTACGAGGCAATTCATTAGCAATGCCCATTCCCTTCTCTTCATGGCATGACCTCATGTACACTAGTTCTTAGCAAGGACAAGCCAAGGCCCAGGAGGGGTTCATAAACATTTTTCGACAAGTAATGAATACTCCGCAATTAAAACATTTTACTCTTTGAATAGTTCTGATCCAAGCAAAACATTCTTAATTCCAAAGCACAATATTTTTCCGTAACTTATAAAACGAACCTGCTTAACCATCAGCATTGTGAAGCTCCACACTTAATATTCTAATTTAAGGAACAACAAAATCATGTTAATACATTTTTCTAGAAAACACAGACAAATCTAAAGGAAATATATAACTATACCAATATCTTCAGCCTGCCCACGTTTTGTAGATGAATTCAGGAAGGTTATGTAACTAAACTCCATGATCAAGGTCATTTGTCCAGCCACAGAATCTTCGCTTCCTGCAGCGCCACAAATTCTTGGGTGCTCCGGAAATAGATGCTCTCATTTGCGACGTCATTTTGATTTTGATGAAAAATAACATCCTTTGATGCGTTTCACATGACCATATACAAGCTCTTCACATACTTAATAATGAATAAAACAAGATTTCTGCAGCTAATGATGAATGAATCAAGATTTCTGAAATTGAGTGCCACTGCCTAAAGCCACTAAACTTCAAACATGATTTTATACAGTTCATCCATGAGCTGACACAAGCCACAACTAAAATGACGACCCCGCCATGATTGTGATGCTAAGTGGAAAGAACACACTCAGCAGACGAGCACAAACATTGAAGCATTTTTTGACTATTGGCTTTTACTAAAATTGATAGAAGAAGAAAGTAGATGCAAATCACTACTCCATATGACTTTTCATTGGCTCAGAAGATGCTTATTAACAGATCTGAAAAAATAATGAATTACTAGTACGACATGATGAATTTAGTAACCATATCATTTCAAGAATTGAATAGCAACCCGACAGCGTTGATAACAGAATACTGGCATTAACACTCCCAAAGCCACTTGATTTCCTACATCAAGTTGATCCCTGAAACAAAAACCACAGTTGTCTAACAGAACCTCCAAGCTGAATAGCAATTCCATGTCCGTTGCACAAAAATCAAGCAAAGACAAGCGCATAGAACCTGCAAGGTACTTCAACCCATTCCGGTTGGATATCCTTGGTGTAACACAAAAGGTTACAAAGTAAAGGAGAAATTTGTCCTTCGGTAGCACCAAGTTAATCAAGCATTACATTATCACCCGAAAACCGGATTCCAATAATCTAAATAGAAGAGGAATAAAGAACCAACCTTCTATTTGTCTAGCACAATGCACTTTTGGATTATAAGGTTGCAGAATTGAAATGAGAGCTTTTTTGTGCGTGATAACATGGCAATTCATTTTTGCAGAATTGCTATCAATTTGATGGATTTGACCCAGCTTAAATTTAGTGAGGCAATTCATTTTGATAGAACATGAGGCTACAAATATAAAAAAATCGATACCTTTAACCACACATCAATTACTGTTCAACAATCAATATGTGGAGAAATATAAGACCAGAAATCTCAACTTGCATCGGACATTTTTCACTGAATTTATTTCAAATGGTGATCAAAATCACATAATTTTTCAAACAGAGAGATCGAAACAGCTTCTTCAAGAAAGAAATCATACCATAGTGTAGCAATGAATTTGCACCCAGGAAAGTGGTCTTCTTTCACTTGTATAATGATGAACTGGAGCATCTTGAAATCACACAACATGCTCATTTGCACTTCGATGCTGTTTGGAACAAGTCCTTCCTGTCTTGCGGAAAGCGTGTCTTGACATTAATCTTGACCTCCATAGTCCCAAAATCCTTGCGACGTTTCAACCAAAAGAGCTTCTTGTCCAACTGATGGCTTTCAAGTTTCATGACCACAAACTCCTGCTTCACCTCCGTCTTGAACTGCTCTCTGGACTTCTTATCAACATGAGGGGATCGCAGCACAGTGAACAAAGATCGCCTCACCGGCATTCCGATCTGCCCGGAGACTTGGCCGCGGTCGTATTCCATTTCACCACTGGCGTTGCTGAAACAACGAGCAGAAGGAGCTGCGAGCGGGACTCGCCGAGAAACTAACGATGATGCGGCTGCGACGGCAATCTTCTGCCTCAGAGCCATATTTGTGCTCGACGAAGACTGTGATCGAAATTTACAAGACAAAAAGTTAATCAGAAGCCGTTCGCGGGAACAAAATTCAGAAACTGATGAGATGCTTGAAGATGGCCGAATCACCTGACGGAAAGACGAGCTCCGATCTCGTCGTCAGTCGGCTAGGGTTTTGCTTGGTACTGGAAGCTTTGGGCTTACTCAGAAAACCCAGAAAGCTTATCTGTGAGCCCAGGTTGTGCTAGGTTAACTGGGCCTTTATCTGTGAGTCTTAAAATCCAAAAAGCTTCAGCATTCCTCAACCCATAAAATTCAAAATTAAGTTTGTGTTGGAAGTGTAAATAAAAATTGAAAATCCCATGATAGGTTCGTTTGATTTGGAATGTTAGTGGTTCGGTTACGGTTTTAAATTTTAAAAAACCGATGACTAATGGTGTGATTCAGTTTTTAATTTTTTTCAAATCGAACCAATCCAAACCGGTTAAAATTAGGATTTTATATAAAAATTATCATATTTAGTAGTTACATTAGTCGATAAAATTCATCAAAAAATTAACCGAACCGAATTGAACTGTGTGGTTTGATTCGGTTTGGTTTTTTAAGACTAGCGGTTCGGTGCGGTTTCAAATTTTTCAAACCAATTACCAACGGTTTGGTTTGATTTTTTATTAAAAATCGAAGCGAACCGAATTGTTACACTCCTAGTTTCTTCATGTCAATTCACCGTTTTCATAAACTTAGTTTTTATATATTTATCTTCCACATTAAATAAATCTTCATACAACTAATCTTTTTATATATTTTTATATTATATTCACTATCAATTTTTTATACGGTTCATATATAGGGTATAATTAATATTTTAATGTTTAATGATAAACATATACTTAAAAATAACATATAAAATGCATGTGACAGTCTCATGCGACATTTTTAACTATAAAATACCGTATAAAGTCTAGATTTTAGACGACGTTTTAAATCTCAAAACACCATTTTTTTTCCCCATGAAACGCATCATTTGCATGATACCTCACTATGTCAGATGGCCACAAATTTTTTTTGACAACGGCATGAAACTAACAGATAAGATTTAGTATCTGACATAAACCTCTATAAAACTGGGATGCATTTAATTTTCGTAGGTGTAGATAAATGAGACAAAACCAATTGGATAAATTAACTTGTAGATCGTTTTACAAGGTTGGGAACACATCGGGAACCAAAACCCTTGATATTTAGCAAAGTTATTGTTGCCGAATTAATTTTAGGAGAGAAATGGAAGAATTTAGAATGAAAAAATGTTACTGAATATTTTTGAAAGAGAAATTAAAAAAAAATGAAAATTTGGAACCTCATTTCCTTTCCTTTTGATTTGTAGCAAGTTCGCTTAAACTGAATACTGATAAATTCCAACAATGTTGATAAATTCCTAGGTACATAACTGGGATATAGATTCATTTTCAAGTTACCAAAGAATACCGACTCCCAACGTACGTAAACCACTGATAATCTGAACCTAGACATGAGCAATCTATTCACTTTAACCTGCAACAATAGTAAACAAAAGTTTCTCCATTCTAGCTTGTTTGAGAAAAGTATGTGGCTACATCCTTCTCCATTTCAGAAATTGTGTGCGCTTCGATTATCTGTTTAACAGATAGCCCAAGAGGATGCTCAGAATGGCCACTAGGATCATGACTTTGAAAGAAATTCCGCCTGATTTTTTGCTGGCTGAAACCCTCAGCTGTTCCTGCAACATAATGGAATCCCCATGTCTTAACATAAGATAATCATATTTGCCAGCATCATTGTCAAGAACAGTAAGACTAATACAGCCTTAGAATAACCACATTAACACACTTATCGAGCTTGAAGGGTGCCCTTAGAAAAGGTGTGACATGCAGCAGCAGTGCACTGGCTTAGAAAAAACGTACAGGCAACCCTTGTGTAATACTTTTCAAGAATGTTTGTAAGTCTGAAGAATTCTTTTATACACAAAACATGTGGAACTTGTGAAGTGGAAGAATAGCCTCACTTTAATGAAGGGGAAGGACAAACATGGGTAAGGGCTAACGATATGATTACCAGTTCTTCGCGAAGCCTCCTATTCTCTTGAAGGGCCTTCTCCACTTCCTCAGCAAGTTTTTTCTCCTGAATTAACATGTAAGTGTAGATGTTTATTTTGAGATAACAACCCATCATATCAATGCTTACTAAGATGACGCACATTTAACATGGCGCAATGAAAAAACCACACAGACTGAAATGCAAATAGGATGAGATCTAATACTATTTGTCGACCGATCGACCAAGCAAATATCACATGTTGATTAATGATGTCAATTAGATGATGTACAAGCAATTATAAGTCCGATGGTGGAACTTGAATTATCATAATATTTTCTGAACATATCATATTCAAACATATCAATCTGGATCAACTATGAGGGAAATGAGACACATCAGATTGCCTTCTTTTGCATATGAAAAAAAAAAGGCCAACAAAAACTCAAACTAGTTTGACACTCAGTGTTTTTAACCAATTTATTTATGACACAAGAGGTGCCGTTTAGTACCCAAAAAAAAAAACCATCTATAAAATTTAGTTTGACCAACATTGCTAACTCGACAATACATCACAAGTTATACTACTTTCCTATGGTGCACGGGTTAGTGACGAAAATGCAAACATATACAAGGAGTCAACTGTCATATTATAAGAAATGGGCAGGCTGAAAAATCGATATGTTTTCTAATACATAAAGCTACAGTTAGTATTTTCATTATGAAAGACAAGCAAAATAACATATTTTAACAAGAAATATGAAATATGATACATCTGCTGAACTACTAATAAAAAACTGCCATTTTCATCCTTATCTCTCTAGATTCTTTTGGAACTTCCCATCTACTGACAACCAACTGATCAAAAACTGCAAATCAAATTATGAATTCAACAAAACTGTAACTAAATAGGAACATAGCCAACGTTCAGAAAGGTTATTTGGGAGATTTATTGGGTAAGTGTAATTTCACGAAGCTTCTGGCTTTTTTCCATTTCAGAAACAATTCCTGTAAGGTGGTATGAAGTCAAAATTTACGCTTCCGTGCAACTAAGCTGCCTTTACAGCTATAAGCATGCGGTTTTGGAAATCCCTTAACGAACAGGACTTGATAAATTTACAATTTTCTCACATGATTGTGCTGGAAACTAACAAGAGTATTACTGTAACCAAATTTAGAAGGATGTGCATAGAAACAAGAGGAACGGCAGTTTGACAATCCGGTCTTACTTGCTTTTTTTAACCAATTAACTTAGAGAAAGGCTTAAAATTGAAGTATTAATAACAAACAATGCACGTTTGAGTATAACATGATCGGAAAAACAATACCTCATATGACTTCTCGTGAGAGTCGTTAAATGCTCTAGTTACCTGGATTCAAAGAAACATTGAAAAAGTTGATGGCCAGGTGGATCTAATGCAAATATATTAGAAATCAATACTTGAAATATGAACTTTAAAGCACTAGAAATGGTAAGCTCACAGCAAATCCATTTGAGTTTCCATTGTCAGAGGCTGATCCTTTAGGTGATGAACCCTCGTCAGACCCTTCAGGAATAGGCGGAGTTCGTTGAGGTACAACATAAACAACTCTCAATTTACACTCCTCAACGATATTTCCAGCCTCCTTGCTGAACTGGAATTTCCGATGTCACTCTTGTAAGTTTTAAGAACCGACATCAAAGAAGCCAAACAAGCAAAAATATTAATATGTCTAGACTAACCATCTCAGGACTAATGTCCTTGGCTGTGGAGCCATCAGGGGCTTTAACACTCTGCAAGAGAAACTTGTCCTTGGACTGCAACTCTACAGGCGCCTCCTTTTGTGCTTGCATAGTAACTACAAACATGATAATTTGAAGAGTTATTTCCAAGAAAGTCAGTTTGTAAGAGCTAAACGGGCATCATAATACTGAAATGGGCTAAAGAGGAAAACCTATGATGTCACTTGTTGATCTAGGCAGCACAATCCCAGCATTTGGACGGACAGAATACTTCTTTGGATTCGTTGTTTTGACCTGAACATGATTACACCACATTTTCAGAATCAACAAGCGGGCTACTTCATGTCCAGAACTTACCGGCAGCAACCCGTAAAATCAGTCAAAGATGAAGCTGGAATTCTGATTCATCGATAAGGCCTATACATGCAGATGAAGATAGCCACTCCACTAACAAAATAACAGCAGTAACGGGATAAATGCAAAGTACATTAGGCAGGATCATTTTGGCATATGATCCAACAGACACGTAGTCCAATTTTAAACAACGTCAACCAACCAAACAAAGTATGAAATCCTCAGAATAAGACAGATTAAATACCTTAAAAGCGACATAGTGGTCGGTCTTATTGGACAACTGCAAGGTAGTGGAGATCTGCTTCTTCACCTCAACTGAAAAAATTTACAGAAAGAAAAAAACACATCAGAAACAACACAAATAGAAAACGACAGATCTATTCCAAATCAGCAGAGGCCGAACTCACAGTGAAACTTGAGTTCTTGAGGCTCGATGCTCAGCAGCTCCCCTTGATTCATTTCGCCCGAATAAATCAATCACGGGTTTGCCCTAATCCTTGAAATGGAAAATAAATCGGGTGTGAAGAAATTTAGAGCGGAGAGTTCGAGAGCGCATTCAGTGGCGGGGGAGGAGGGAAGAGAGCAGCGGTGGTGGTTGTTATGGCACAGATTTGCGATTCGCTCTTCGGTCTGGTTTGGTTGGTATCTTCACTCTCCAGCGCTCATTTTCTCTCTCTGGTTTTTTATCGACAAAATATAATTAATATATTTCTTCACATAAAAACAATAATTAATTTGGCGAGTGAAATTAATTCTTTGTCTCATGTAACATGTATTGTCGTTGGTAGTTGGGCTCAAATGGATCACAAGATGTAAAATGGGCCCGGCCCGGTAATCCATACGGAATCCCTCCCATGTATAAAATAAAATATAAAATTATATTTGTAAAATCTGTAAATATATGATTTAGTAATTTATTTATAGAAAAAATGTTCAGATATTTCTTCACTCTCCCATCAAGTTGATTTCAAAAGAGAAATAAAAATATTTGAAGGTATAACATAAATTGTTGTTTGATGTTGAGATTTGAAATGAAGAAAATGGAAGGATGAGGAGGATTATAACGTTCCTACGTACCTGACTAGTAACTGTATATTAGTATTCAAGATGAAAAAATTGAGAGAAAATGAGAAAAAAAAATTATTTGGTTTAGGGAATGTCAGAAGATTGAAAATTAGATGAAAAATGAGATGAAATAGTTTAACAACACAAAGAGTGTTTGAATATTTTTTTCATCAATTTTTCACTCCTAATCAAACAGATATTTCACAGACAATTTATTTTCCCTCTCATTTATTTTTCATAAATCAAACACGTCATCAAAGTATAAGATTTATGAGAGGGAAATTGAATCAGATCCCGTGCGGTGATGATAATAAAATATAAGAAAAAAACATTAAAAGAAAGTTTAAATTATCATCGCATCCTCAATTACTATGCGAATTATAAGAATTGTCCAATAAAAGTGTAAAGAAAAAAATTCGGCCTAATTTATGATGTTGCGTAAGATTGATTGATTTCATTCTAGAGGTGTACAAAATTCGGCCCGGGCCGAAAAATGATCTGAAACCGGAACGGAATGGACCAAATCGGACCGGACCGATGAATTCCGGTCCGGTCTTTAGTCCATCAATCTATGGATTCCGGTTTTCGATCCAGTCCGGTCCAAATCCTGAAAATTCCGGTCCGGACCGGAATGGACCGGTTTCACTTTTTTTAAGTAAAAAACAATATTTTTAGTATGATAATATATCCTATCCATCTTAAAATATAAATAAAATAATCATTTAATTATTATTTTGATAAAAAATAAATATTTTTTATTAATTCAGTCCAAACCGGTCCGGTCCGGTCCAAACCCGGAATTTTCCGGTCCGGTCTGGTTTAGACCTATTAGAATCCGGTCCGGTCTTCGGTTCTAAAGATTTATGAATTCCGGTTCTTGTCCAAACCGGTTCCAGTCCGATTTGGACCGATGAACACCCCTATTTTATTCATTAAATATAATTGACATATTAAATTTGTTGAGTATTAATATTGAACGAATATGGAAATATGTTTTTTGTGTATATGTAAATCTAACGTCATCATTTAATTTGATGATTAAAACGACGTAGTTTTAGCACACCGAGTTCAATTCTTATAATAATATTAGTTTAAAAGTGTATATTTAAATTTTATTTAAAAAAATCAGTCTGAATTTTTTCCTTATGTTTTTTCAACATTTTGATTAGTTCATAGCATAATCGAGATAGATTTTTTCCCAAAAAATATAACAAATGTGAGAGTTCTAGTGCAAGTAGCGCTAATGGTAGTATTTTTTTTTTCTTTTGGCGGGTTGGCATCTTATTGTGAAAACATTTCTGGTGATTAGAAAATATAATCAATTTCTGAATTTCCAATTGAGTTCTTGGACATCTAAAAATCTATCTAGTGCTACTACATGGTTCATTTAACTGGGTCTTGAGAATGGCTATTTGAGGATTTTTGTTGGGTATCCATTTTGAATAAATTTGAAGAAAAGGTTTTTGTCATGTCATGAACGATTTGTATTATGTCAACTCACCGTATGTACATGGACTCACTAGTATTATTATAATTTTTATACTTTTTTCATATCATATTAATTATTAGTTTATTAAATGATTCATATAACGGTGATAATTAATATTTTAATATTTAACTACAAATAACTATGTCGTTATTAATTTTACAACTCTGTAAAAGCCCTGCCCATTTTCATTAAAAAAACTCTAAATGCGTATACACCGCTTATAACTTTAAAGTGTCGTACAATGTATGCACTTTATACGGTGTTTTAGAGCTGAAAGTGTCATATAAAGTTCATGAAGTGAATACTGCATCTGTGTGAAGCGTCGTATAACCCTGAAGCGTCATATGAAGTGAATATACTATACGACGCTTTAAAGTTATAATCGTCATACAAAATTCATGAAGTGCATCATCTGTGTGACACTGCATCATGTAAGAGAGAAATAAACAACCTTTCACATCGAAGCTTCATGCCAGATTATCTTTATCTTTAACCTAAGTCTCATTTATAAAAGCTTCGTTGAAGATGCCCCAATAAACTTGATGAATATCTCGAATGAGTAACAAAAGTGAAGAAAAGACAAACAAGAATATGTGAAATAAATGTGGTTATTCAGTAATAAATGTCATAATCCGAAACCGGTTAATCTCTACAACATTATACTAGACTTGTATTATTGTGTTATATATAGTTCATCTACACAATAATGGGTAGATGTTGAAGCGGATGTAGGTAAACTGCTGAACTAATTTAAATATTGTGTTCTTTATTTTTTTCGACTGATTACTCAAACCTTGAAACTAAATAATATTTAATAAGACATATCATAATCAGAAACCAATTAATTTCAATAATATTGAACTAGCCCAATTTCTATAAAATGAAAATAAGAATGCCAATAGTCCTTGTTATTTTAAAGAATCAAAGTAATATGTGATTGAATTCAGACAATATAGTGGATTTTTTCAAACTATTCTTTCTGCAAGTTTTAATGTCCATTGTATCTTATTATTATTTTTATTTTCAATTCTACTATACTTGAAGAAAACTACATTTGCAAACTTACTATATTTTCGTAAACAAGATTGTAGTACGAAACTGCAGTTTGACACCTTATTGATATCCCTATTGAGTCGGATGCCAAGCTAGCTTTATTCAATAAAACTGCAGTACAAAACTGGCTATTTATTAAATAAAATTGTGATCTCAAACTAATGGTTTCTTCAATATAAAACCGCTGAGTCAAACCTCGATTTCGTTAAAGAGAGAAACAATTTTGAAATGACGGTTTTGTATGGGCTTGCAGAACGCATCACCTAGAACACACTTCACCTGCTCATAGCTCAACGACTTCTCATCACACCTGATCTCACCCACTAACTCTGTGTTTTTCATCACCGTCCCCAGCACGCGCTCTGCCAGCATCTTTAACTTTGAAGAAAGGTGAGAGTTAGGTCTGTTAATTTTGAAAATAGTGGTGCATTTTTGTATTTAATTTGGGGTCACTTTGTACAATCTAAAACTTGTGCCCACAAGTTGTAAGGCTGGACGCAGTATTTATATACTGTGTCGTTGCATTTCATTTTCATATGAATGAGACGCATCGTTTCAGCCTTTCTGCAAATCTCCTTCTTTTGAAAGCTCTTCCAGTTTCAGGCGAGAGGCCGAAATGTCTCCAATGTGTTCGATCGAGCTCGTTTCACATGGTATCAGAGCAAAGTTAGTCTTACACTATAATCGCACAAGTTTTCTTGAGTTTCTTGTGTTTCTTGGTTGTTCAATTCAATGGTGAACCCTAGTTCAAGTACAATTCCGGTCATATCTTCGGTGGCTTCATTTGGAGCTAATCTTGTGGATGATTCGTATTTTGTTAGCGTGGCTGAAGTCAGAGGACATACCATAGTCAGTGATTTACTAACAGAACCAGAGAATTACATAAAATGAAAGCGGTCTATGGAAATTGCCTTTTCAGCGCGTTCCAAGTTAGGTTTTGTGCGCGGCGAGCTGCCAAAACCAGTTGATCCATCTTTGTAATTAAAATGGCAAAAATGCAATGATGTCATCATGTCATGTTTAATTAGCTCTGTATCTAAAGACATTGTTGGCACAATTTTGCACTCAATTAATGCAGCCACATTCTGAACTACACTGAAGGTTCAGTTTGGAGGATCCAACGAGACCATGTTCTTTAGTCTTGAAAAAGAAATAGCTAATCTGCCTCAGGGAGAAATAAAAGTAGTGATTTTTTTTATAAAAAATCAGAGAATTTATGGTAGGAATATGAGGCTATTGAAGAAGTAGTAGGACTTACCTTTTTTTTGTAATTCTCCCTTATATATATATATGGTTTTGTTTATTATAACTTTATAAGGTCACAGAGTTTGCAACACCGATTTTTTTCGAGTAAAAAAAAATAATGATAAAGATATAAAAATATTAAAAAGGGTTGTTTGTAGGGATGACAATTCAACCGTAACCGAACCGTAACCGAACCGGTCAATGTGGATAATAACCGAGTTGACCACGCCCGCGGTTAAAACCGTAACCGAACCGAAAAAAATTGGACGGGTAGGTTAAGGGTATGGTATTTGCCATACCCGACCCGACCCGACCCGATTATTTAAATTAAGTAAGACATTTAATTATCACTAC
>NQLW01000068.1:1292505-1304229 GCA_002312845.1 Kalanchoe fedtschenkoi
ATACTTGGAAGGAACCAAAAAAACCAAAGTCCTCATCAGCTAACTATGTCCTGAAGTGTTTTTCTTTAACCTGAAATCCACCACAAATACAACAGTCATGCTCATATTTTAGACCAAGACCATAAATTCTAAGGCATAAACCAATCATATAAATAAAATTCAAAGATTTCATCCCAGCATGATCTAACCGGTTGACCGAAACTATGGCAGCTCCTAGCAGAAGAATTAATGAGCGGATTGAGGCTTCAAAAAAAATGCAAAATTTGTGTTGAGTATATCTATAAAGGGTTTATATCAAAATGGACCAGGAGGTGACATATGACTGAATATCCGTGGATGATGACAACAAGACTAGTAGCTGTGAGTCATGATTAAGTGGGCTTAAGGTTATTGGGCTAAGGGCCCGTATCATGCTATATGGATAGAGTTATTATTATAAATACCATGTAATTGTTAACTTAAAAAGATACGGCACACCCAATAATAAATCATTACTCTTTTACTCTCGAGGATGTAGGCACACTACTGAACATTGTTAAAGTTTGTGTGCTTTTGACTGTTTTCGCTCTTGTTAATTAGCCAGAATTCTCAAATAGTAGTATCAGAGTAAGGTTGAGATGACTATGTCGAGTGCTGAATTCGAAGTGGTCAAGGTCAATGGTGACGATAATTTCGGATTGTGGTAGACAAGGGTGAAGGATCTATTAGCATAGCAAGGGATTTTGAAGGCTTTGAAACCTACAAAGCCTGAATTGATAAAGGATGAGGATTGAGAGGATATGCAGAAGCGAGCGGTAGGAACGATACGACTATATTTGGCGGATGAAGTTATGTACTACGTGCTGAGTCTGTCGTCTCCAAGAGACATATAAAAGAAGTTGGAGTCCCAGTTTATGTCAAAATTCCTTACGAATAAACTGTATCTGAAGTAGAGGTTGTATGGGCTGAAGATGCAGGAAGGGAGTGATTTGGCTCAGCACGTGAATGTCTTCTATCAAATCATCATGGATCTCGTGTTACTTGAGGTGAATATTGAGGATGAAGATAAAACAATGATCTTATTATGTTCGTTGCCTTCTTTTTACGAACGTATGATGACCACTTTAACGTACGGAAAAGAAATATATTACTACAGTTTTGTTGGCCCAACACCAGCGAAAGCAGATCGCAAGAGAGAATTCTTCACAAGCTGACAGTTTGGACGTCAAGAGCAGTCGAGACCGTGGAAGAAAGTCTAAGAAGGATGTTTATAGAAAACGGGACTCAAGATCAAAATCAAATATCAAGAAGACTATTATCTGCTACAAGTGCAAGGAGTCGGGACATATGAAGAGGGATTGTCTGACGTGGAATAAGCAGACTGATGAGAGAATGATGAATCATCAAAATTTGAGAATATGGCGCATAATGATTATGATTGCAGCAATGACGATATTCTTTCATTTTCAACAACTCAGTTTGTGGATGTTTGGATTCTTATTTCAGGATGCTCTTATCATATCACGTCCAATAAGAAATCGTTCTCCGCATACATGTCAGTTAATTCTGATTATATCTATTCTGATATTGGTAAGGTCAGAATTAGGATGCATGATAGGATAGTGAGAACACTGTGTGATGTTAGACTACCTTAATTGAAGAAGAATCTGATTTCCTTGGATACTTTGAATAAGAATGATTTTATTCCTGAGACACATAAGGATAGAGAAACCATTAAAGTTGTTAAAGGTGCATTGACTGTTATAAAATGAAAGATGACTGCGGAGAATATCTATAAACTGTTAGGGAGTATAGTTGTGGATGAAGTTCATTCTGTTGAGTCACATGATGATAGCACAAAGCTATGACATATGTGTCTTGATTATCTTAGTGAGAGAGATATGACCGAATTGCATAAAAGAAATCTAATGCATGGTGTTAAAGGATGCAATCTGTAATTTTGTAAGTTTTGTATTCTTATGAAGCAAATTAAAGTAAGTTTCAAGATAGAAAAATAAAAAACTGAAGAGATTCTCGATTATGTGCATTCTAATGTATGAGGCCCTCTAAAAATGTCAATAGATGAATCTGTCTATTATGTTATGTTTACTGATGGTTTCTCTAGGAAAGTGTGAGTGTATTTCTTGAAATAAAAATTCGAAATCTTCGACAAGTTCAAGGTCAGGAGAGCTGAGGTGAAAAACCAATCGGGGAGAAATATTAATTGTTTGAGGTCAGATAATAGTACGGAGTATACAGATTCATGATTTTCAAAAATTCTGTGAGGAGAATGGGACTAAAAGGCACGTCCCAGTTCGCAAGACACCACAACAGAATGGTGTTGAAGAATGATTGAACATGACATTGACTGAAAGAGAAAGATGTTTGAGATTGAATGCAGGACTTCCTAAAAAATTTTGGGCAGAGGCTATGAATATGATATTCTACGTCATCAATAGATAACCATGAGTATCATTGAGAAGAAAAGTTGCAGAAGCAATATGGACAGTTAATCCGGTTAGTTTTGATCACTTATGGATTTTTGGTTGTCTTGCTTATGTGCATGTACCTGCTTATGTGCATCTTTCTAGGATATGAGAAGGGTGTCAAGATATACAAGTTTTGGAATCTGATAGCAAAGAAGGTGGTGATCAGTAGTGATGCAATTTTTGATGAATAGTCCATGCTGCAACAGAATGAAGAGAAGGTATAGTTGAATTTGGAACAGACCCCTACATCAGCATAGAAAGTTGATAGTTCTACTTCACCACTTGATACTCAAGTAAAGATGATTTGCAGAGCTACAATCTGGTTAGAGACAGAGGAAGGGGCACCAATATGAAGCCTCTAGATAGATTCGATTTTGAAGACAGTCTCTTATGCACTTCACGTCAATAGTGAAGATTCGGGTACCTTTCAGGAGCTATCACTAGACAGGAGAAAGATAAATGGATTATTACAATGGTAGGGGAGATAAAGTTTTTAGAGAAAAACAATACATCGAAGCTAGATCGGCTTTCTCAGGGAAATGAGCAGGATATTACAAACAATTTCAAGGATTGTTTGGACTTGTTGAATGTTTGCATTGGCCAGAAGACCAGGAACCCCATGCCACTTTGAGGTGTGAGATAGGATTTTCTCCTAAATAGCAGGATATTCGCTAAGATGGAGATTTGTTGGGTATAGCTCATACTGATAAAAGGTTTATGTCAAAGTAGAGCAAGAAGTGACATAGAGTTGAATATCGGTGGATGGTGACAACAAGACTAGTAGTTGAGAGAAAGAATTAAATGAGCTTGAGGTTATTGGGCCCTTTGGTATAGGCATAATGTTACTATATAAATACCATGTAATTGTAATATAATAGGATACGACATACTCAATAATACGTATATGTTCTTTTGCTCCCCAGGACGTATTCACATTGCTGAATCTCATTAAGGTGTCGTTTTGTAAAATTAAGAGATGAATGCTGTATTAGAATCTGAATGATCAGACCAGCTGGTCAAACCACAACTGATTGCTAAATGATTTACTTTCATTTGATAATTCTTTTTTTAACTATCTTAATATATAATGATTTGTCAATATAAAATTAAATTATAATTATAATTTTACAACATAAAAATGAAACTAATATTTATAATTATGTTATAAGAGTAATATTTATTTATGAAGTGTGTGAGATTCTGATTAAAGAAACTAGCTGCGGTCGGCATTGATGTGATTATGATTGAAGTACAATTCAAACAGAATTGATTCCAGATAGATATGTAAAAATAAAGAGATAATTATAATAATCGTATCGATATCGCCTCTGAATGATTCAAATATAAAATTGATAACAAATCATTCAAACTTTCTAAATATTATTTAAGAGAAAAAAATAAGTGTTCGGTTCACTGAATGTTTAATATAATAAGAGAACACCTCTTAATAGAGCTCAATAAATGCAACAAAATAAGATCTAAATCTTGTGTGTTTTTTACCATTTTTTTTTGTGAGTTAATAGGGATTATCAACCATTTAAAAGAAAAAGAACTAAGTCTCAATCACGGGTACAACATAATAAAGCAGCGGTTGGCTGACCGAGTCAAAAGCTCTCGGATTTTGTCATTTTGTTTTCTTTTCCTTTCGTGTTGAATTTAAGGGATAAAAAAAGAGAGAAAATGGAATTAATAAAAGGAGTTCGAGTTTTAGTTGATAGATTTGAAAATTCTAACCTCATTTTCCTCGGGGAGGATTTGCAAGGAATTGTAAAAGCCTGTTTAACTTTTTTTTTTGTTATGCGACAATCAAATTAAGATCCTATATATTACATAGAAACATTTTAGTAAACATGTTTTTGTATCTCTTATCCCTCCCAAATAACATCATATGACTTGGGATCCGGCCTCATTTCTTTTTCCCTTTCATCTGAATCTCCTTTCAAATTATTTCTCCCCATTTCTCCTCAACTCAGGAACAAGAGAGAAACAAAACTAAAGTATTTGAAAGGAAACGAGAAAAAATAAGAAAAAATTTCATAAGTTCAAATTATTTACGGTCCAATCACCTATTGACATATATATAATAACTATTTATTCACCTATACTTATTTTTTACTATACGCCTTTCACTGCATGGTTAGCTATATACACCTCATGTCATAACGTGATTACCATATACACATGAAACTATGTCTTTTGGGTTGAATGCAATTAGTTTGGCAACTTGGAATCTGAATCCAAGTTATCAAATCTCATACAGTGAAGCCATTTATAGTCAATCTAAATCCGATAAATTGAGTAAAAGAAATAGTTGATCAGGTTTCAAGAGAAAAATATGACATATTTATTTGAATTACCCATGTACTTAGACGGATTTGAACATAAAATGAGAGGTAAATGTGTGGTTTTTTTACATTGTAAACTCATCTTCATCTTTAAATCTGTCATAGATTCAAACAGAAGGAAATAGGATTCTAACCCTCATAACTTCTCTCTTCATTAAAAACTCAAGATGAATTTGGTTTGTTTTATTTCCTTCCTTTCACTTTTTTATCCCTTTAAAATCAGTTTTAAACGTTTTATTTCTTTAGATTTATATAAATAAGGAGTTGGATGAAGAGGTAATAAATCTGTATTGTCTCTTCTCAAGTTTTATATACATGTTTTTAATGAGATGTTTTCTTAATTTCAAAATTGAAAATGGAAATATCCGGGAAAAATTAAGAATAACATACATGTGAATTGTGAGACAATTAAATTCTGTAAGATAATCTTTCTAAGATTATAATATAACATGCACTTTATTCTCCTTAACCGAAAAATGAGTTTTGGCAAGCGTGCCATTGATACCCACAAAAGCGTCGCACCCATACGATGTCGCATTTATGTTCCTTAATTTAATAAAGGTGAAAATCCGTAAAGAGATTCGAACTATCATCACTTATTTAATTTACGGTTCAAATAATTACGATTTTCAAAATAGGTGCGATGAAAAAAAATTGGACTGAATTCAGATGATGCTTAAGATCAATTTATTTGATTTCTTAAATATAATTAATCTTATTAAATTTGTTATCAATTATGAATGTTTGAGTGTGAAAAGTTGTTGTTTTGTTTATGTGTCCAAAACGATATTATTTATTTTAATAACTAAACGATGTAATTTTTACAAATAAATTTAAATCTTGTAATAGTATTAATTTAAGAATGCACAAGATATATTTTATTTTAAAATATTCAGTCAAATATTTTTTTTTTCGCTCCATTTTTATATCTGTAGACGAAGTCTTGTCCACGCACGTTTTTCATAAGTCAAATAAATCTCTCAGACAAGTATAAAAGCCAGCTGCATGCAGTGCAGTTGCAGTACACTCAAAATCAAAATCGAAACTCGCACAGTAGCAGTAAGCGACAAAACAGCCATGAAGCACAGTTCATCATCTTCCTCGCTCGGTCCAGGAGGCCTCGACCTCACTCAGACCTTCTTCAAGCCCATCAACCACGCCGTCCCACCCACCCCCACCAAACGCACCAAAATCTCCGTCATCGGCGTCGGAAACGTCGGCATGGCCATAGCCCAAACCATCCTCACCCAGGGCCTCACCGACGAGCTTTCCCTCGTCGACGTCAACCCCGACAAGGTGCACGGCGAGATGCTCGATCTCCAGCACGCCGCCGCCTTCCTCCCTCGCACCAAAATCTACGCTTCTGTCGACCCTGCCATCACTGCCGGCTCGGATCTCGTGATAGTGACGGCTGGTGCTAGGCAGATTGCGGACGAGTCCAGGTTGAACTTGCTGCAGAGGAACGTCGGGCTTTACTCGAAGATCATACCACCCCTGGTCAACTACTCGCCCGACATGATTTTGCTGATTGTGTCGAACCCGGTGGACGTGCTGACACATGTCGCTTGGAAGCTTTCCGGGCTGCCTCCAAATCGGGTTATCGGGTCGGGGACGAATCTCGATTCGTCCAGGTTTAGGTTTCTCATCGCTGACCATCTCGATGTTAACGCCCAGGATGTTCAGGTACATTTTCCATCCACTCATTTTTAGCGACGAAATTGTCGTAGGTAAAAAGTTGATACATATTGATATTGTTGCCTACGGATTGTTGGCGTCATGAAAACTTTACGACTTTCAAAATCATAACTATTAGGTTCGGTTTTTAATATAAATTCAAATCTAATTCAACCATTAATGTTAGAAAAATGAATTCAAGTAAATTAGTTCTCTTCAATTTAATTAGTTGATAATTTTTTTTACTAAATTTGAAATTTATTATATAAATAATAATATAGAGGTATCAACTAATATTATATACGCAATAAAATTAATATATAATTTCAGTATAGATTCGATTTAGTTGGTTAAAAAAATTAAAAATCGAACCAATATTAATTGTCAATTTTCACAAATAAAACCGCAACCGAATTATTAGTACTTCAAATCAAACCATTCGGTTCGATTGGTTGCAGTAACGCTACTGATGAATATTTTTATGTGGGCACGTTTGGGCAGGCATACATCGTCGGGGAGCACGGAGACAGCTCGGTGGCCTTATGGTCGAGCATCAGCGTGGGGGGCGTGCCGGTCTTGAGCTTTTTGGAGAAGCAGCAAGTAGCGTATGAGAAGGAGACACTGGAGAACATTCACCAGCAAGTGATACAGAGTGCTTATGAAGTGATCGGCCTCAAGGGCTACACGTCGTGGGCGATCGGGTATTCAGCGGCGAGCCTGGCGAGGGCGATACTGAGGAACCAGCGGAGTATTCACCCTGTGTCGGTCTTGGCGAAGGGATTCTACGGGATCGAAGTAGAGGGCTTGTTTTTGAGCTTGCCTGCTCAGCTTGGGAGAGGTGGGGTGGTGGCTGTGACAAATGTGCATCTGACTGATGAGGAGGAGAGCAGGCTGCGGAAGTCGGCTGAGACCATACTGCAAGTTCAGAGCCAGCTTGGGCTTTGAGGATTCTCATCCAGGACTACATCTTGCTGGCTGGTCTCTCGTTTTCTTTGTTTGTCATTTCTTCACTTGCAGATGTATTTTGAATGCCTATCTCTAAAATCAAATTTATTGCATTTTCTAAATTTAAATAAAAACAATACTTATGAATAACACATATTTATGGGCATTTATGTTCCTTAATTCAATAAATCGACATATCAGAAGCGACGCAGACGAAAGTCTTCCCCTCCCATGTTAAATATCCAAACAAGCTCCTCGTGCACATAGAGATAGATTAGTGAGAGAAGATCTAGGGTTTTGAGAGAGGAGAGAACCACAAGTTAAATAACAACCACTTGCATTGAAAAATCTAATCGATCAATACACGGTGGAGGCATATAAATAGTCTATCAGAAAAACTGAGAAAGAGCATAAGAAGATTAACTCCTCCACAAACTTCACAAGACTCTTCGGTGCCGCCGTGCATCTAACGGAGTCGAAGTAGTAGACGGTAGACGCTCAATCGAAAAGATGACGGTCATAGTCCAATGACACCTTCACGAAGAAAGTCACTTACTTTCATGACATCAAATTAAAATACTTAATAAACTTACAACACATGAAAATCACTTATGATGCGCTGGAGTGGTACGACAAGAAGTAGCACACGGGAGATCCATAGCTCTGCTTTAACAAATTAAAGAAATAACGCCGTTTCTCAAACACGAGAGACGCGCTTTGGCAGCATATATAGAGATTATGCAATCCAAACTTGGACAGTAATGAACAGAAGAGACGAGGGTATAGAGGTTTAGTAAGTAGATCAGTAGGCTGCAGCGGAGGAAACATAATGAATTTGCAGTGTGCCATCGACAATCTTGTTCCGCATAAAAAATGACAGTCGATATCAACATGTTTTATACACTCATGGAAAACCGAATTGTGAACAATCGCAATCGCAAATTCAGAGAAGACTGAAACTGGAGTAACAACCTCAACCTGAAGGGATGTGAATCAGAATTAGTACTAAGATTTTCTATGCTTTGAATTTTGAATAAAAAAGAAAGTTCCCGATCTAGGACAAAAGAATGTGCTACTCCCTCTGTCCTCTTTTACATGTCACTTAACCGAATTTTTTTGTCCACTTTTACTTGTCACTTAACAATTTTCAATGTGTATTTAGTATCAACAACTACCTTAAAATGTCAAGCATTAATCACTTTATCATCATAATCAATAAAAAATACATTCCTCACCAGTAATCATCTACCAATTTTACTTTTTGCACGAATTTTTCAAATAAACATCAACCACCTACTCATTAAATTTGTCCAACCGCTAGCATTAACTTCATCTTAATCTACTCAAATTAATCTTAAACGACATGTAATAGAGGACGGAGCGAGTATGAAATTGGAGTGCCCATCAAGCATCAACCACTCTGTCCGTGTCATCTCCTTTCCAGACCCACCATTTTGGAAACCACCAGTCCAGCCGTTGATTTTAGAACAGACGTCCAAAACGTGGGCAACACTTCGCCCAGGGGTACTATCGTCATTTTCAACCTCTCACACGATCTAGAACGTCAGAAATTCGAGAATGTCCGGACCACGCACCGCATTGAAGAGTTACAGTACCGAGATTACCCTTTGACCGTCTCTTCCTCTTTCTGCATAAAACCCTGCTGCCTCGCAGAGCAGCAGCAACCGAATCGGAGCCGACAGAACAACCATGAAGCACATTTCATCATCTTCCTCGCTCGGTCCAGGAGGCCTCGACCTCACACAGACCTTCTTCAAGCCCATCAACCACGCCGCCTCACCCTCCTCCACCAAACGCAACACCAAAATCTCCGTCATCGGCGTCGGCAACGTCGGCATGGCCATAGCCCAAACCATCCTCACCCAGGACCTCACCGACGAGCTAGCCCTCGTCGACGTCAACCCCGAAAAGCTACGTGGCGAAATGCTCGATCTCCAGCACGCCGCCGCCTTCCTCCCTCGCACAAAAATCAACGCTTCCGTCGACCCTGCCATCACTGCCGGCTCGGATCTCGTGATAGTGACGGCTGGTGCTAGGCAGATTGCGGACGAGTCGAGGTTGAACTTGCTGCAGAGGAACGTCGGGCTTTACTCGAAGATCATTCCTCCCCTGGTCAACTACTCGCCCGACATGATTTTGCTGATTGTGTCGAATCCGGTGGACGTGCTGACATATGTAGCTTGGAAGCTCTCTGGCCTTCCGCCGAATCGGGTTATCGGGTCGGGAACGAACCTCGACTCGTCCAGGTTTAGGTTTCTGATTGCTGACCATCTCGATGTCAATGCCCAGGATGTTCAGGTACATTTTCCATCCACCTATTTTTACCAACGGAATTAGCGTACTAAAGCTGACACATACTGAGACTGTTGCTCAAAGTGTTACGGATTGTTAGCCTCATGAAACTTTTTGCTGACTTGAAACTGCAGCATATAATAGTGATGTTGTTACTCATGAATATATTTATGTGCGTGCGTTTGGGTAGGCATACATTGTCGGGGAGCACGGAGACAGCTCAGTGGCCTTATGGTCGAGCATCAGCGTAGGGGGAGTGCCGGTTTTGAGCTTTCTAGAGAAGCAGCAAATAGCGTATGAGAAGGAGACACTGGAGAACATTCACAAGCAAGTGATAGAGAGCGCGTATGAAGTGATCAGTCTCAAGGGGTATACTTCGTGGGCGATTGGGTACTCAGCGGCTAGCTTGGCGAGAGCCATTCTGAGGAACCAGCGGAGCATACACCCTGTGTCAGTCTTGGCGAAGGGATTCTACGGGATAGAAGGAGGGGACTTGTTTTTGAGCTTGCCTGCTCAGCTTGGGAGAGGTGGGGTGGTGGCTGTGACAAATGTGCATCTGACTGATGAGGAGGAGAGCAGGCTGCGGAAGTCGGCTGAGACTATACTGCAAGTTCAGAGCCAGCTTGGGCTTTGAGGATTTTCATCCAGGACTAAAGATGTTTTGCTGACTGATCTAGTGGGTGTTTTTCTTCTTCCCTCAGTTCAACTTCCACTTACGGATGTATTATGGATGTTTTGTTTGTAAACTCATATTTGTTGCATGTTCTCAATTTAGTGTATCTGTTATGTTGTTTGTTGCAGTTTTTTAATGTTCTCAGAGCATGTATTATGGTGGTTCTTGTTGGAAAATCGTACCGTTCGATATTTGTATCATGTGGTATGACTTATTGAGTTGGAAGATTTATTTGTTAGCTTTCTAATTTGTTGTTGCAGTTTGTTGGGATTTTTTGATGAATTTGCTGAACATATTTTGCTTTGTTTTGGAGCTAAGAGCATAGTTATAAAAACCGGACCGGTGATCGAATCGATCAAGGGTTCGGTTCTCGGTTCACCGTTTGAACCGGTCAGACTGACGACCAATTAGAGAAAAAGAAATTACCGAAATGAATTATATATAATTAATACACTATTAAAACATAAGATTTGGTAGAGCAGTTGGAAGATATGCTACTTGCCTTAGAACTCATTAGGTCCTGAGCCCACCACCTTCATTTTTAGCATCTAAATAAAATTAGTTTGCAACCCAGTATGAATATGTGATTCGAACCGGCCGGTCCGGTCCGGTTTTAATAACTATGGCTAAGAGTGACCGAGTTTTTGGAATTCCTGGAGAGGTTTGCTTGTGATTAGGATTCATCAACATAATGATTTTTAGATGTGTTTGATTTCCTTTGAGTTTTGGTTGGAATAGGATTTGAAGGGAATTTATGCTGTCAGAGAATTTGTTTGGTAGTATATGAACATCCAGTCTGCAGAAAACATTCTCCAGACTTGAAAGTACTGATTCAGCTGTTATCCTCGGACAGGTCCTTAGTTTTCCAAATCTTGATAAATTAGTGGCTGATAGAAAATGGTTGGGCGGCGTGGACCTGTGCACAACAAAAGGGCTAAAGGGTAGAAACAAGTTATGGAAAGACCAGATCTTGTACCTTAAATACTATGTAGCCTCAAGTCTGAGTTACCGAATCATTCATGAAAAGGCAAAGTAAAATTCTATATCGGACAAGAAACAAACTGTGAGTAGCACATATCTATTCAGCCCATCGGAGCTTGTGAATAGTAAATGCATTGAGGCAGATACTTTTCCTCAATTATTGAAGAATAAGCCTTTTTTTTCCAGCCGAGATGGAAGTCCTATTGGAAAAGCAAGCGCAGTAGTGGCAGTTCCTGTTAGAATTAATATCTGAAAGTTTTTAGAATTAATATCTAATATTTGATTCATGCACTTATGATTTTATAATTTCAATTAAACTTTACAA
>NQLW01000068.1:1306303-1365192 GCA_002312845.1 Kalanchoe fedtschenkoi
GCATGTTGCGTGATGTTAAAGAGTTTCTCTCTAAGAATCTTGAAAATATGGATGAGACATATTATAAAATAAGAATAGAAATATACCGTGACAGATCATAGACAGTATTAGAATTGTCTCAGAAAATACATATCAATAAAATATTAGAGAGCTGCATAATGGATAAAAGCTCAGCTAGTCCAGTTCCAACTCAGAGAGGAGACATTTGACCAGTCTATCTCAATTTCTTCTGAATGATTTAGAAAGAAAAGAAATGAAAAATGTTCCTTATGCTTCAGTGGTTGGAAGTTTGATGTACGCCCAAACTTATAAGCGACCAGATATCCGTTTTACTATCAGAATGTTGGAATGTTATCAAAGTAATTCTGGAGTACACCATTGGAAATTGCGAAGAAAGCCTTACACCATTGACAAGGCACTACAGAACATATGCTCACATATAAAAGATCAAATGACCTGAAAGTCATAGATTATTCAGATTCAGACTACATGATGTATAAATACCAGAAAATCCACTTTGACTATTTATTTCTTTTAGCTGATGGAGCAATTTCATAGAAGAGCGCAAAGTAGTCTATTATTGCCACTTCCGCTATGGAGGCAGAATTTGTAGCGTGCTTTGGGACTACAGTTCAATCATTGTGGGTACGGAATTTTATCTCAGATCTGGGCATTGCCAAAAGTATTGTTAAACCTTTGAGAATTTACTATGATAATACCACAACGTTTTCCGTTTTCTTCTTTAAGAGTTATAGATACACTAAAGGTGCAAAGCAAATGGATTTAAAGTATCTATATGTTTAGGAAGAAGTGTAAAATCAAAGAGTATCTATTGTGCATATTGACACCTATGAAATGATAACAGATCTGTCGTTATAGCTAAGTCCTAGGTAGAAAGTAACACACACACACACACACATATGAGATCAAGTTATTCGGACTATTATATACTTTCTTCACTTAACTCTTGACCGTTCTTGAGTATTATTTAATAATTTAGCTAGTTTTTATATTTCAGACTGATTTTAGGTCTTCATACGAAAATATGCTAAAAAGGACAGTTTTAGAGCAAAAGATGAAAAAAAGAGGATAAAACACAAAATCTCACTCAGCAGTTGGCCGAGAGCATGGCTCAATCAAATGAGCATGTGCCACAGTCGGCCGAGCGTGGGGCTCATGACAGATATGCGCTTTCCAAGCTGCAGTTTTCTAATCCTAGTCTGCAGAACTAGGCTATCTTTAAATGCCCGTAACTTGTCATAGAAAAAGAAAATAAAGATCTACAATTTACTAAGAGGAGTCATCGCTCAATTCATGATGGATTTCTGCCAGCAAAATGGTCAATGTTGGTGGACATATTGTTTAATATCCAAATTTGACTCCTTGTCCGAATAAAATTCCTCCTCAGCGTCGAAGTCCGAATCGAATAATATTCTTGAAGATATTTATAAGAAGATCTGCATCAATTGTTTCTTGAAGGATATGCTACTAACACTTATATATAGAGAGCTTCAAGAGAGAAGAAAGAGAGTAGTGGTGTAGGTGCAGCCAACCAGCCCTAGTGTGTAGCTTTAGAGGAGCAGTGGAGAACAACAAAGGAGAGCATTCCAGAAAGTTATAAAGTCATTTTGTAAGGTCCTTCTTTATTAAACCGAGTATGTACTTTTCTATGGTCATGTCTGGCTAAATCCCTTGTGTAGTTCAAGTGCTGTGACTTTTGAATCATTGTTGTGAGATATTTGTACTTCATAAAATTCTAGTTATGATGTCATGCTTACTTAGTTTTATCTTTATGAATGTTGTTCAATAGGTAGCCAATACGAACTAGTCAAATACAAATAAACTGATGCTTATGTGAACATACTTTAGATTGGTTAGGAACTACATATCTAATTAAATTGAACTCTCTATCACAATAGCTCAATTGCGTATGTCTTTTTTTAGGGTGACAACTCTACTTGTTCTATCTCTTTTGTAATGACAGTCATTTATATTCTTCATATCACTAGAGATATATAGCCCCTCTATGGACTTAGTTCAATCATTGTTCAACTTTCATTAAAATGTCTTGGATTATCGGGAAAGACTTTAACTGTCTAACTATTCATAAAGATAAATTAATTGGCTAGTGTGTGTTAGGAAAAGAAATTAATAAGTTAAAATAATTTGATCTCACCTCAGGATGCTTTGATTATAATTATAGTGGCCTATGGTTCATATTGTTTGACAAGCACTCTTCTGAGCCTGTTTTTAATAAGCAAGTTGGACATGATTCTTATCATCAATCTTCTTGCTGCCTCAGTTCCACACATCAACAATTAAGTTCCTTTCTTTTGATATTTCTGATCACTCTCCTTAAGTGATCAAATTATATCCGGATATAAGGGGGATAAAGAGACCTTTTAAATTTGCAATTTTTTACTTGAGGAGGAGGCTTTCACAGGAATTATGAATCTTAATTGAAAGGCCTTGGTCATTTAATAAACCTTCACGGTTTTGTAAAAAAATTAAAATGCCTACTTTTTTTTAAAAAAAACTAACCTGCTACCCATGACCAAATGTGTGAGCGATAGAGTGACCATAGCTAAAGCCAAATTCGATTGGGCACAAAATAATCTTTTTGCTAGTAAGGTTTAACATTGATAAAATAAAGAGAAAAAACAACTAGTTAAGGAGCACCTTTAGGTTACTAAAAGATGAAAAAATATTTGTACACTAAAAAAAAAAATTTTAATGGATTAATGAGGATGATCTTAATACATCATACATTCACATGCATGTATTAAGAGAAGCCGTCACAATACCAAAATCAATGAATTGTTTTTGCATTCAGGCCAAAAGACTAGGAATAAGGATGAGATTAAATCTGAAATCATATGGTGAAAAAAATCCTAAAGAGACCTCCAAACTATCGCACCCTATCTAATTGCAGTCCGAATTATCCTAATTTTCAGATAAGGTACAAAATCAATACTTTTGGACTAAAATGAAAGTACATATTAATCTCGTTACTCTAACAATAACGCTGTTAATTGAGTTAACACCTATACTTAAAATAAAACGACATCATTTCAACTAATAAATTTTTATGTTTTAATATTAATTAAACAATAATTGTTAATACATTATTAAATCCTTTTTTAAACCCTAATTACTGTTCTCATTGTCAGAAAGTCCCATGAACGTAATCAAAAAGTCAAGAGCAATTGAAATAATTGGGGCAGGAAACCGGAAGCCATAAGAATGCAATCAGTCCAATCATAGCTCGGTCGTTCATTCTGCCGCTTCCCTTCTCTGTCATCTCCATCATATGTTTTTCTTTAAAATCATTTGTGATCGGAGGGATAGTTGGAGGCATATCCGCATCGAGACCGTACCACGGCGTGGGATAGAGAAAGGAGGAAGCAGACAAAGGTGAGTTGTCCTTAGTCGGAGCCGTTGCCGCTGATGGTCTGGAGAACAACTCAAGTGGAGGGGGTGGCGTTGACGAGAAGAGACAGGGGCGCCTAAGCAGGAGATTAAAGCGTGTTGGGTTCTGATGATGTAATTTTTGGTGGCTCCGCTAACAAATCTGTAGACATGGTTAATTTAACCTAGAGTATAAGTGAGCATCTCCGGATCTGAAACTCATACAACAAACTTCAACCCAAAATAAGCCAAAATTCTCTGTAGTTTTCTATCTGGAGAAGAAATGTATCTTGTTGAGGTTAAGAAGTTTTCCAAGCCAGTTGCTTCCCACTTCCTATGTCAATTGCTTCTGACTTCCTTCTCCAACTGCTTCCGTCTTTACGATTTGTGCGATAAGAATTGTAATTTGTAGTATCAAAGAAAAAAAATATTTAGTTAATATATTAATATTTATTTAATTAATATAAAAATAAAAAAACCCCAAAAGGCTCGAGAACTATCACCACTTATCCAATTGTGATCCGAAATATCACAGGTTTTAAAAAGGATGTGATGAAAAAGAAATTGGAAAAAGAAATTGGATTGATTTTGAATGATGCTTAAGATCAGTTTATTTGAATACTTAAATATAATTTAAATCTTATTAAATTTATTGAGAATTATTGATGATTGAGTATGAAAAGACGTTGTTTTCTTTATGTGCGCAAAACGATATTATTTGTTTTGATAACCAAATAATGTAATTTTCACACACAAATCGAAGTCTTATAATAATATTAGTTTAAAAATGTAAAGATAAAATTTATTTCAGAAAATCAGTCCAATTTTATTTCATCTTACCCATTTTAGAAATCGTGGTAGTTTGGATCGCTATTAGGTAAGTGATGATAGCTCAGGACCCTTTTAAGTTTTATCTCTTGAATTAAAATGACATCTTTGATGTCAAGTGCAGATGTTAACTAAGTTAACGACGTCATTGTTGGAGAAATTGCATTTTAATCTAAAAGTATTGATTTTGCACCTTATTTGTAAATCAAAGTATTTCGGACAGCAATTTAATAAGAGGCGGTAATTCAGAGCCAAGTTTTTATCTCTAAGGGGTTGTTGGCTGAGGAAACTAATGATAGTGACGCTCATGATGTAGAGGGGCCCAAACTAAATATAAACTAGACCTAAGAGCTACCAAATAATTTTACTAAAGCGAAAATATGTGATGCCTTGATGACAATGAAATAAAATTCAACCCCTGATCCCTATGGGTTCACTACAAAATTTTTTCTCAAGATTTAGAATTACATTCATGAAGATCTTTGCAAAGCTACCGTATATTTTTCTAAATTCAATTACATGCCTACATGTATCAATCCTACCATGATAGCTTTAATTCTAAAGAAGGAGAGGACTCTTTTTGCATATGAGTTTAACCAATTTTTTGTTACAATATGATTTATAAAATCATAATGGTTCCTATTGTGAGATTAAATAAGGTGTTGAATACTTTGGCAGCTAGTAGTGAGGATGTTCTCATTGAGGGTAGAAACATTGCTCATAACATATTATTAGCTCAAAACCTCGCATGGATTGATATTCTAGAAAAAACATTAAACCATCGTCCACCTTGAAGATTTACTTGAAAAAAGTTTATGACTCTATTAACTTAAGTTTTGTTAAACAGTGGATGACACATCTTAAGTTCTCTTTAAGATTTATTAATTGGGTCCTATGTCTATCTCTACTGCTTGGTTCTCTGTTATGACTATTTCTCTAGTGGTAATGGCTTGAGACGAATGGACCACATGTCTGTTCATATTTTTGTCTTGGTGGCAGAAGACTTGAATAGGCTTCTTAAGATCATGAGTCATCGAATTAACTTTGTATTTCATTCCAAGTGTGATAAGATGAGAATTACCCACCTCTGTTATGCTGGTAATTTTCTCAAAAGCCAATGTCTAGTCTCTTTCATGTTAAAAACGTTCTATTTATTTTTGGAAAAAGGTATTGGTCTTCAAGCTAATTTGGGAAAATTTCAATTTTTTTACTGGAGTGTCTTCCTAACTAAAAAATGAGTTAGTATTCATGATGAAATTTTGTGAGTAGACTCTCCCCATTAGATACATGCGTGCATCTTCATTAAAAAAAACTAAGCTCCAAAGATTTTGATTTTGTCCCTAAGGCAATGCTAGATAGAGTCGCCTCTTGAATTGCTAAATTTTTATCATATGTTGAAAAAGTTGTTCAGTTAAATCTATTCTATCATCTCTATCTATTTATTGGGTGAGAAAATTCATCTTCGCTAAAGTCATGATAAAAAATATAGAAAGTATTTGAAGAACATTCTTATGATTTGGAATATGCAAGTCTAAAAAGGCAAATGTAACAAGGAAAATTTTTTTAACCTCGAAAATATTTTGTGGCCTAGGTGTTAAAGACTTTGTTGCTATAAACATTGGCTTGATAGCCTCACAAGGTTCAGATATTATTTTAGATAAAGAGAGCATGTGGATTGAATGGGTAAATATGTACCTCATCAGAGATAAATATTTTCCACATGCAGATTAATTCTATCTGACCATGAATAATCAAATAAATTCTCCACATAGTGCAAAAATATCATTTTCTTATGGAGCAAATTAATGTACAAATTGTTAGAAAAGGAAGAGGACAAGCTTTAACGTCAACAACAACTTATCAGACTACTGCAAGTCAAAATAAGGTGAATCAAATTCTTGTTTTTTAAATTATTTTATTGATGGGTGATCCAAGTTGACCAAATGGCGATGAAGCCTACATGGATAAAGGGTGGTTCGGGAACCTACAGAGTGAGTGATCATAGAGCCTACATGGTGGGTGATTCACAGAGCCTATAGAGGGTTCGGTCGCTGATCATCAGAACTCACAAGCTGGACTGAATATGGATTTTGGGCCTGCACCTTCTATGCTGGGTTGGGCATAGGAATTTGTTGGGCTGCACTGGCCCGTCTGCATTGGGTAGGCAGGAGGATGGGGAAAGAGCGTGATTTGGCCGCGTCGCTCGAGGGAGACGCACTGCAGTCGAGGAGGAAGCGTCGGACAAGGAGCGAGGCAGTCTAGGCGGGGGGCGCTGCAGAGGAGGTGCAGATGGCAGGTTGAGGCACATGCGAGTTCGAGGCACTCCAGGCCGAGACGCTCGAGAGTCTAGACGCACGCGGCGCGTGCGCGGCTGACTGCAACGTAGGAGGTGGATGCAGACGGGATGCAGACTACTCCCGATGGAGGGCGCATGCCAAATCTGCAGGTCACCAAGTCGAGGTAGCCTCAAAAGGCTTGTGGCTCGCTGTCAAATCTGGAGTCGAGATGCCTAAAGTGATGAGATCTGGCTGGGGATTTGGGCGGGACACAAAGAGGGGAAGTGCCGAGATGGGTTCTGGGATCTAGCGCAGCCTGAGTCTACCGGGGGGAGGCCCGCACATACGGTTGACTGCGGCCACCCGCGACGGAGGAGAAGATTGAGTGACAGATTATAAGAGCTGGCACAATGAAGCGGCTTACGAGCTCTTCGACAACCTTAGTCTTCAGACTCCTGAGGCGGTAAAACTATAAGACTGAGATGCTATGGACTATCAGAGATGGAGGATCCACGGGACGGATCAGTCACGGAGGGACTTGTAAGACTAGCAGTGAAGTCTTCAGATCAACGATTATGGGGCGAGTGACTCAATCTGGCATCTAGGATCACTGATGGGTCACCCGCGGTTTTGCTGGGGGACTGCGAAGGTGGTGGAGGGGTTGGCGGGGTTGGGCTGGTGGTATGTTTGATCTGAGGCGAACCTGTTGAAAGACAGGCAACCCTCAGGCGCGCAGCCAGTCAAGGCAGCCGCAAATGGTGATTCAGACCTCCTTGGCAGGGATGACTGGACGCGAGGTAGGGCGCGAGCCTCGCCAAACGCTGGGCTCACAACAGATCTCAGCGGTGAGGGAGAGGGCTAGAGGACATGAGGGGGAGGGCCGAAAGGCTTAAGCGGGGTGTGACCGTCAGGTCTAAGTTGTGGTGGCTGCGTGGGTTGTCGGGATGGGCAGAGGCGGAGGAGCAGTGGTTGCGCGAGGAGGAGGAGTCTGCCTCAACCCTCCTCCTCGACCTCCAATTGATTTCTTGATTTTTGGAGAGAGAAGGCAGAGGGCCTGTCTTGTATTTACATCAATCACATTCTTTACTATCCCCTTGTGAAATGAATTTTCTGCCCTAAACATGCCTTTATATCATGACTAGCTTGAGCTGGAAGACTCAAAACCAATAATAGAATTGCTAATTTAGGGTCCTGGTTGACAAATCATGTTTATTATGTAAAAGAATATGATGAGAGCTTAATTTAGTCATTAGATTTTTTGAATGTCCTTACTCTGCACAATTGTTCAACTTAAGATTGACATGGATATTTTAATATTTTTTCGGACTCAAATACTTGATAAGGTCTTGTATTGATAATGCAAGTGGCTCAAAAATAACAAAATATGACTAGAGCATGTAAAAATTTGGCCATATATTTCATATGGAGAAAGAAACGCAAGAAAGTTTAGGAGTGAAGATCAAAGCATTGAGCAAACTGTAAAGCATCTAAGAGTCGAGTTTATTGCTGTCCAAAATCAATAAAATTAAAAAATTGAGAGCCAACATTATCTGAGAAAAATCAGTAGGGTTTCAGTTTGATTTGGGGATCAAAACATCCCTAGAAGATATGTGAAAAAAGGGAGATGAATCATTTGCTAATATCCACAGGCATTAAATCAATTGTTTGACTGAACTGTTGTTTTTTTTATCTTTTTTAAAAAGAGGATCAATAGTGGTTCCCCACTTTCTCTTTTGGTGGTCTCTTTTGGTGGCCAGGGGCCGCACATCCCTCACATTGATAGTGTACGCCTATACTCACTGCGGGCCAGCGGATGAATTGTTTAACTGTACTGTTGTTGTTGTTGGCTTTTCTGTGTGGTTCTCCAAGGTGAGGTCAAATTAATATGCATGGATTGTGTAGGGGAGTCCTTGATTATCTAGCCATATGATGTGTGGGCTCTAGTCAGTTGTTGTATAGTCATTGACTCCAAACATGAAGTGCTTATTGATGGAACAAAAGTTTTACAGGTTCTAGGTTATGTCATGTACCATTGAAGTACACTATTTTTTGGAATATATTCTTTCCAATTTTTCTAAAAAAAATAGATTAATTTATAATGGTCCGGTAAGCGTATGAAAGTTGGTGCCTACAGGAAATAAAATACACTAAAAAGGATCGGTCAGAACATCAATATTATATATTTTTTGATAATTTAAAGGGCATGTAAGGATAATTTTCAGACGATCGGTAGAGAATATCGACTTTTTGACTAGACAATTCTCGATAATTTTCAATTTCAGGACTTTGAGTGTTTTTGGTCTAGGTTTGTAGAACCATTTTCATGTCAAACCATCGGCTCTTGAGACACAAGCTCATGTATAAAAAGAATATACAACTTTCATGATTATTGTGACATGCTTGGGTAAATTACAAATACATTATCTGTACTTTCACCTGATTTCAAATTAGGTACCGTACTTTGTAATTGTTCAATTCAAGTACTGTAAGACTAATTTTGAAACAAAAACTATAATTTATGAGATTTAGCACCAACACTATAAATCATATAGTCTATTGCATGATAATGAGAATCCACATTCAATAAAGTGAACTATAGTATTTTTTTAGTTTCGAAATTAGTCTTAGAGTACTCGAATTGAAAAATTACAAAGTACGGTACCTGATTTGAAATCAGATGAAAGTACAGATAATATATTTGTAATTTACCCTAAAAAGAATATATAACTTTCATGATTATTGTGACATGCTTATTACTGCTTAGTACTTTACTGGAAAACAGGTCGACGTAGTGGTCCGGAAATGGTTCGCTGGTGAACCGCTAGTGACTCGAGACCCTCGCCGCCAGTGAATCACCTTAAAATGGCCTGAAAAAAAGACATCCAATAATAGATAGAAAAGGACTGGTAAAACCACCTAACACCGAATCGGAAAAGGGTCTAAGAGTTCATGAAAATTAATTAATGGTACACTAATGGTCCAAAAACAATCCAACTTTGTTCTTTAATTATTATCAATAGGAGTTCGAATTGTGGTCTAGAACCACTCTAAGACCCTTTTCCAGATATTTTGTTACAAAATTTTCTAAGTTATTCAAGGAGGCGGGCCCTACGATTATAAGTTTTGACCATAAATGATGTAGAATGCTAAAAAATTAGACGGTGGATCTAATGTCTAATGACTAGTCGGATATGCGGAAATTAATTAGAAGAATTAATTGAACATCTAGACGAAGTTATATATAATAATAATATATTTCAAAATTGATATTAAAAACATACATATTTTAAAAAGAATTTTTTAATTAAAATTTTAAAATAATTAATTGTTAGAAATTAGACTGGACGTTTTGACACCACCTACAAATTAATCGGCCGTCTAAATGGCTATGCGGACGTCATTTAGAACGGTGATTGAATGACTATATATTAAGATAAATTTGACAAATTCGTATGAAAGAGGACTAAAAAAAATCAACTAGTAATTAATAACATATGGCAAGAGAAACTTTTGCCACCAGATTTGTCCAGGGGTCAGGGGTAAAAGTGTCGAGATTAGAAGTTAGTTAAGTGTCGAGATTTCTAATACATAAATTTGGAGGAGCAATAAGGTAGCTAATTTCCTGGAGTTTCATGTGTCAAAATAATTGGTTTCGTGGAAATGTCTCACATTGCTCAACCCAACAACATCAGGGGTCACCACCCCAAGCTCCACCAAGACTTGATCTGCTTCCACGAGCGAAATATTCTGATTGGCAAGGACAACAGAACCAGCTTCGTATAACCTCAGTATCTTGGAAACAGTAAAAGTTCCATGCATATTTGTTTGGACCAGTTACCTATTGATTGCACGACTTTTCGACGTTTCTTGCTACCAGAAATTAATCGTCCCCCCGAAAAGAACGCAGCGCCTTCTCCATATTCACAAATAACAATGGGGTTTGATTAATCAACATACGGATTTCGAAAAGCAAAAGAAAGCCAGCAAGCCATGAGGATATATATATATATGTCACTTACTAAAGCGAGTTGGACCATTTTCAGAAACTGGTGCAGCAGCAGTGGCTTGTGGAAAAAAAGCATGGACTGAGATGATGACCATGAAGCAGCAAATGAGAAGAGAAGACCACTTCATGCTGGCTGCTATAGGATCGATTGACTTAGTTGATGAGGGAGAGGTATTGTGTTTTGCGAGACTAGTGGAATAAATCTTAGACTTATTTGTAGGACATGAAGGAGTGCGAATTTTATGCCTAGCAGCATTATTTGTGCTTAATTCCCTTATATATTGTGACTGACTTCATTCCAGTAATTTTAAGATATTCAAAGACGCGTACGACTGTGGATTTGTGCAGGTCATGGTGAATAACTGTTGTGTGGTATGGGAGTAGGTACTCCCTCGTACGACGTCGTTTTGATTTATTTTGAAATAACATCGTTTTGTGTTTGAGTTGAACTAAATGACGTCGTTTCAATACTTTGCATTCAATAAACCAGAATTTATTGGATATTCACCAGAACTGACAAGATATTCACCAGAATTGCTTATATATTCACCAGAATTGCTCTTAGATTTATCAGATTATTTTTTGGTCTTTATTCATTATTTTTGCTTCCATATTCATCAGAATTCATTGGATATTCACCAGAATTGCTTATATATTCATCAAAATTGCTTATATATTTATGAGATTATTTTATGGTCTAAATTTATTTTTTTTACTTCCATATTCATCAGAATTCATAAGATATTCACCAGAATTGCTTATATATTCACCAGAATTGCTCCTATATTTATCAGATTATTTTTTGGTCTTTTATTCATTATTTTTGCTTCCATATTCATCAGAATTCATTGGATATTCACCAGAATTGCTTATATATTCACCAGAATTCATTGCATATTCACCAGAATTGCTCCTATATTTATCAGATTATTTTTTGGTCTTTATTCATTATTTTTGCTTCCATATTCATCAAAATTCATTGGATATTCACCAGAATTGCTTATATATTCACCAGAATTGCTCCTATATTTATCAGATTATTTTTTGGTCTTTATTCATTATTTTTGCTTCCATATTCATCAGAATTCATTGGATATTCACCAGAATTGCTCCTATATTTATCAGATTATTTTTTTGGTCTTCATTCATTATTTTTGCTTCCATATTCATGAGAATTCATTGAATATTCACCAGAATTGCTTATATATTCACCAGAATTCATTGGATATTCACCAGAATTACTTATATATTCACCAGAATTGCTCCTATATTTATCAGATTATTTTTTGATCTTTATTCATTATTTTTGCTTCCATATTCATCAGAATTCATTGGATATTCACCAGAATTGCTTATATATTCACGAGAATTGCTCCTATATTTATCAGATTATTTTTTGGTCTTTATTCATTATTTTTGCTTCCATATTCATCAGAATTAATTGGATATTCACCAGAATTGCTTATATATTCACCAGAATTGCTCCTATATTTATCATATTATTTTTTGGTCTTTTATTCATTATTTTTGCTTCCATATTCATCAGAATTCATTGGATATTCACCAAAATTACTTATATATTTACCATAATTGCGATTTCCAGATGGAGCGGTACGTGTTCAAGCACAGGACTGACGGTATCTATGTGACCAATCTCGGGAAGACATGGGACAAGCTGATGATGGCTGCAAGAGTCATCGTGGCCATCGAGAACCCCAAGGATATCATTGTCCAGTCAGCTAGGCCATACGGCCAGAGGGCGGTGTTGAAGTTCGCTCACTACACTGGAGCCAATGCCATTGCTGGAAGGCACACTCCCGGTACCTTCACTAACCAGCTACAGACTTCGTTCAGCGAGCCCAGACTCCTTATCCTCACTGACCCAAGAACTGATCACCAGCCTTTCAAAGAGGCTGCACTGGGGAACATAGCAATTCTGGTGAATATATAAGCAATTCTGGTGAATATCCAATGAATTCTGATGAATATGGAAGCAAAAATAATGAATAAAAGACCAAAAAATAATCTGATAAATATAGGAGCAATTCTGGTGAATATATAAGCAATTCTAGTGAATATTCAATGAATTCTGATGAATATGGAAGCAAAAATAATGAATAAAAGACCAAAAAATAATCTGATAAATATAGGAGCAATTCTAGTGAATATATAAGCAATTCTGGTGAATATCCAATGAATTCTGATGAATATGGAAGCAAAAGTAATGAATAAAAGATCAAAAAATAATCTGATAAATATAGGAGCAGTTCTGGTGAATATATAAGCAATTCTGGTGAATATCCAATGAATTCTGATGAATATGGAAGCAAAAATAATGAATAAAAGACCAAAAAATAATCTGATAAATATAGGAGCAATTCTGGTGAATATATAAGCAATTCTGGTGAATATCTTATGAGTTCTGATGAATATGGAAGTAAAAAAAATAAATTTAGACCATAAAATAATCTCATAAATATATAAGCAATTTTGATGAATATATAAGCAATTCTGGTGAATATCATTCTGATGAATATGGAAGAAAAAATAATGAATAAAAGACCAAAAAATAATCTGAAAAATATAGGAGCAATTCTGGTGAATATATAAGCAATTCTGGTGAATATTCAATGAATTCTGATGAATATGGAAGTAAAATAAATAAATTTAGACCATAAAATAATCTCATAAATATATAAGCAATTTTGATGAATATATAAGCAATTCTGGTGAATATGGAGACATTTCTGATGAAGAATGGGGTTTAACACGTTTTATTGTTAAAACACAAAAAACGACGTCATTTTACTCAAGAATTGTATGAAACGACGTGGCACGAGGGAGTAGGTACTCCCGGGGTACACCAGTATTTGCGGGTCATGGTTCAACAGTTGGCGTTAGTCTGTAAGGTTTGACGATAATTGTAGCATTGAATGCGTAGCTATAGAGACAGAATTTGATAAATGTGTTTGAAATAATTAAGAATACAAAAAATAAAATAAAAATTGGAAATTCGTAGCACACTATACTCCCTCCGTCCTCTAATACATATCGTTTAAGGTTAATTTGAGTAAATTAAGATGAAATTAATGCTAGCGGTTTAACAAATTTAATAAGTAGGTCGTTAATATTTTTTTGAAAAATTTCGTGCAAAAAGTAAAATTGGTAGATGATTACTGTGAGGAATGTATTTTTTATTGATTATGATAATGAAGTGATTAATGTTTGACATTTTAAGATATTTGTTGATATTAAATATGCATTGAAAATTATTAAGTGACAAGTAAAAGTGAACAAAAAAATTCGATTAAGTGACATATAAAAGAGGACAGAGAGAGTATATCGCAACACTTTCCAAGCATGACAAGAGAAACTTGAAAACTCATGCTTGAAGTTTTGGAATTTAAGCTCATTATATTAAATCTAAATAATTTGCTTTAATTATTTTATCTACATTTGAGATGAGCCGAATTGTTTCAAATTTTTAATTAAAATTGTTCGGAATAAAGGTGAACCTGATCAGTAGACATATAGAACATTGAAAGTAAACGGGTACTCGTCAGGTAGTCTTTCTGAGCTCATTTCTCTTTTATTTTATTTATGAGTTTTGACTCATAGGAGCAGCTATTCCTATGAAAAATGTAGTCAAGCTTACTTTGTTCGTCTTTCTTATATTTTTCAGTTTGATCTGGAGAGAAGCGGTTGTCTATTTTATCTTACTTATTAATTATTATTATTATTATTATTTTTGCAAAAGAGTACTTAAATTAATAAGATGAAATGTACATGAGAGATAAATTTGAAGCTCAATACAAGAATAAAAGGAAAAAAAAAACTCAATTCATGAGACTCGCACTAGGCTTGAGTTGAAACATTAAGCCACACGTACGCTATTAAATAACTAAGATGCATTTTTGCTGTTCATTATGATTTGAATCTTGAATTCTTTATAACCTTGATATTAATAATTAGTCTTCAATAAGCAGTCCATTTTTACCCCTTAACTAATTTTCCTCCTACTAAAGTTGATACTTTTGTGGATGTTTTCATTTTTACTTCCCTTTCAAATGTGGTAAGGAAATGCTGCAATGTAGGATAACTAAGTTAGGAAACCATCAAAACGGTTCTTAAATAATTTAGCATAATTAAATTCTTGCTTATTGAGTAAGTTAGGATAATGAAGTTTTTTTTATAACGGTAGGAAACCATCAAGACGTTCTTTCTGACCCTCAAACTTCAACCCGAACTCCTAAATTATTCATCTTGTAATTCTCAGCGTTGTTAAGAACAATGAAAAAGATTTTGATACCTGAGTAATCACTTGACCAGATGAAGAATAGATACTGAACACTCAGAGCAACATAGTTTGTAGATTCTGGAGTCAAAAGTCGAGCCAAGATCTTATAAGAGAAATGATGAAATTGAGACATAGGAAGCAGTTCAACGTTAACACCGGATCTGTGAAAGATTCTTTGGATATCTTAGACATCTTATACCATGTAGAAACTTACTTAATTAGAGCATGTATTGTGGAGAGAAGATGCACTTGTATGATTCTCGTCCAGCTCAAGAAATCAATACATGATCGATATATGTATACATAAGGCAGCACAGCAGAGGAGAAAGCACAAAGGAGAGAAAAGAGAGGCTTTACCTGTGTGACAAAATGACATTGTAAATAATTCAAATCTGTGGCTTCCCTTTTAACCAAAACACCGTCGCTCCTATACTAACACTTTAAAGACTTTTTTTATAAAAGTGGTCTGTGAGTGTGTGGTGTAATTAAAAATACACATGTGAAAGAAAGATTATTGAGTATAAGTGTGTTTGGTAGAACAATCTATACGATTTAAAAGAGAATAGAAACTATGCAATTATAATTTTAAGATTTAGTTAATTTTTAGCTGTATAGAGTCCAATTAAATTAACAAAATTCAACAATACAAAAATCCTTGATAATTACTAGTGGGGGCCATTATTTGAGCTTGGAAGCCCATCGGGCTCGCCTCACAACACTGTTTATGCGTCGATTAATTGATCGATAGGGTGATAAAGCGTCTCACTTACGGTCTAACTGATTAATTGGTTCAAATTTATTATTTAAAATATATTTATTTTTAAATACATATTTTTATAATTAATTATTAAATATAATATTAATATATATAATTCTTTCTAACTGTATGATTAATTTTTTCGATCAAATTCCTGCATAATAGACACCTCATGGTACCATGTGACACTTATTAAAACACTTGTTCGTACATGTTAGTTTGTCATCAGTAACTTAACAAAACAATTTTCAAGTTGGAACCTGAATATTGAAATGTAACTTTGCTCTCATCAAATTAAATGGATGCACGCAAGTCGTAATTTAGCAGATTACAACGAATGCACACAAATATTTATTGCAACCATCACACAAGCTCAAACAATCTTAAACATAAAAGAGCAAGACACCATATGACACTAACACAACAATGTGAATTGTGAAAGTTCGGACAATGTAGAACTCAAGTTTCAATCTTTTAAGCACATTGGTAGCCTGAGGGAACGCTCTTGCCACAATAGTCAAGCAACAAGCTCAACGAAACTGGTACGTTGAGATTAATGCCTAACACATTAGCTTTGACGGCAGTGCAGAGGCAGACAGCAGCCTCGAGATCAGCGAGACCTTCAATAAGAGTGCAGCATGGACTCTTCGGCGGGTTTCCAACAACAAGGTGAACGAGGTCATTCAATAGGTCAGCACACACTCCAAGCTTTAGGGTGTCCTTAGGACAAGCTGCTGGCTTGGCTGGGTGCTTTGGATGGTGGTGCTTGTGGCCTTTGGAAGGAGGTGGAGTACATGGAACAGATGTGGAAGTGACCATAGTGAGGAATAGGAGGTTAAGGGAGAGCAGAAGGGCTGTTGTTGCTAGAGTTTTGGAAGCCATTGTGTTAGTTGCTTATATTATTGAAACCAACCCTTCAGCAACAACAACACTAGCTAGAGAAGCTGTTTACTTGTTTGTGTTATGTGATTCTGTGGTGATGGAGAGTGTATGAAAATGAGGTTTATATAGTTTTGCTGGTTTTTTGGAACATATGAGTTTGCATGATACGACATGTCTTGATGGAGCTGGAATACAAATGGGCCGAGGGGGAATAAGCTGGTTGAGGTAGATTAATATTGAGCTTTGGAGCCTTGTGCATGTTCTGTGTAGGTGCTTACAGGGTTGTCACTTTTGTCTATATTAACCACCACCTTATCACGAGGCATTTAAGTATTCAACAGGGCATTAAGCGCGATTTTACGTAGACGTACTATTCCAGGGTTTATAGTTTGAGTAGCCAGTGGTTTTGTTGATCATAAGAAGTTTGTATGGACACAGGTGCTCAATATGTATTGCTCAAGCAATTTCACTTTCAGCGTCCAATAAAGTCTTCCACTAGTTAACCCAATTGCTAAAATATAATGGATATTATTTATTTAAACTGATTGATAGGGCAAAATTCCACTAAATATAGCATTCTTGTAATGCTACTTAAAATCACTATAATATAATATTTGAGTAATAGTGTGGTTGTCGGCCTCTCATTAAGCAAATGTGGAGGACTGGAGAAATTAACCTTTTCTTTCAAGTAATGGTATTAGACGAAAAGAAGCATAATAATATAGTAGATGCCGAAATTCCATGGGCAGCAACCTAAACCCTAATGTTATATTTGAATCTTTGAAATTTTAACCGAAAGAAAATAAAAATGAAAAATGTATGAGAACATGATTTCTCATAGAATCTTTGTAATTTTTTTAATGTTTAGTTCAACATAGAAAATTTAATTTTGCTCTTAATAATCAAACACAACCTATCATTTCCCACCAAATTTTCTTTCAATCCCCCTTATTTTTTCATGAAACAAACGGGAGTAAGGGAAACCTTTTGGAGGCTTTCCAACTCGTTCAAAGTCAATCCACTAGAGTTCAAGATACTATACGAACTCTCTACATTCACAAGTTATGACATTGCATCATATATTTTTAGTATTTGCTTTCACTTTACTACTTAAGTGTGATGAAAGAATGAAGTACTTATTGGAAAGTGTTTTTAGGTTAAGTTGGAACGCATACAAATTAAGAGAAGAACATTCTAGCGTCCGTGACAAAGGTAATTCATGTCTTAATTTGGTTCAAGGTTGGCAGTGCACATTGCCAAATAAGTCACCCATTATCCTATGAAATTCCGCAAATGATATCATGCATGATGATAAATTCATGTCGAAACAAATCAATTTTGGAGCTGCGCTATACTGCTACGTAAGCTCCATGAATTAACACGATTTTATAAGAGGAGGGTGTGAACAAGATCCACGATTTAGTGTTGGGTTTATTCTCCTTTTGATTATAATACTTTGTAATTGATTTTGCTTCTCGTCCGTGACTTGATTTATCATCATCACCCATTGAATTGTATATATGTCACACAAGCTGGCTGCCCATAACAAACACATCATGCATTTCAAAATGAGTGTCCTAATTATACTATTCAAATTTTGGTATTAATAATACTAATCAAGTTTTATTTTATGCGTCACAGATGGTTGATTGACAACTGTAATTCAAAATTGTGTAGTTTTGAATTGATTGTAAATGGTTTGGTTGTTTGAGATCTTAATCCAAATGAGACTAACATAATGGTTTTTTTTTCCAGTTAGAGTCGTGGCCCGGTAGTAGAGAGGATGAGAGTTGATTTTTGACAATCCCATCGACCAGAGTTCGAACTCTGATGGTCTGGTATATCCGTGTATAATATTATATCAGTGAAATTTAAAAAAAGTCACTAAAAATAAGATGGTTTTGAACTTTTGATACAAAAGATGGTGATTTTGGGGTAATAAAACAATGTGGTTTTAGTTTTAAAAATACAAGTCAAGTTTTTCTTTATACGTGGTAGATGGTGGTTAGCGGCTAAAATTTAAAATTACGTAATTTTGAATTGCCTTGGTTGTAAATGGCTTGACTATTTGAGATTTTAATCAATAAATAAGATCATCTTACCTTGTGTGTGGTTCTTAAAAAAATTTTGAGACAGAAAATGTAGACATCTATTTAAGTTATCTTGAAAACAAAAATAAAATAATAACTTGGAAAGAAAATTATTTCTTACCTTTAAAAAAAAATCCTTTTTCATTAATTTTTTGATATTATTTAGTTTTCAGCGCAACTCTCAGCATCCAAATGAATGGCTAGTAAAAGTGAGCGTTTAAAATCGTGTGGTTGCTTCTCTGACTGAAATGAACAACAGTGAATGGTGATTGAGTGCACATCAAAAACAGCTACAGAGAGAAACCGCGTCTGCGCAAATTGGATCTACCTATTTCCCCAGTGAAAAATAGCTAGGGCTTGGCAGTTTGTTTCTGTTTTGTTGGAAGAGATAATCTATTCAAATGCTGCCAGTAACAAGTTGTTAGCAAACGTCCATATCTACGCTGCCTGCTGAAAGTTAGGGCATGGATCAGACGTTCAGACTAGATATACAACTTGTACTTGGCAGATCTAACTCCGCACTATATGATCAATCACAGAAAGTGCCGATCAATTTTCTCCATAAACTTTACCCATCAAATGTCATCGAAGGGCGGTTCGCTAGCTGATGTTGAACTGCATGGACGAGCAGATAAAATCAGGTTCATCCAAAAGCTTGTGTTAGGTTTTAATGTACCTTGAGGCCAGTTACTGAGTGAATATGGTTAAAGCTTTTTTTTACCCATTCGTTATTGAAAATTTGAAGGACGAACAGATTTTTGTTTATTTGCCACTTTTTCCTATTAACAACCAAATTCTTATTGGCTTTTTTGTTTGGTTTAGGGCAAAAATGATGGAAAAATGAGATGCTAAATGCATTACTCATGAATTTCATTATATTTTTTTCGTAGTGGGACATAGAGAAAATTATAAGGAAAGCATCGAAAAGTCTTTAATTTAACTTTATTTTCCTTTTAATTTTACATCTAAATTTTTCACTCCAACTTTGCTGAACCAAACATATAATTTCATCAGCTTTCTCCGCATTATTTTTCTTTACCTCTTATTTTATCTAAAACAAACAGAACCTAAGGCTATGTTTGATTTAAGGAAAATTTGAGAAAAAATGGAAAGAAATCTCTTATTTATTTTAGAGAAAGTTAGAGGATAGAAAATGAGATGGAAAATTTTAATAAAACAAAGATTGTATGAGCACTTTCGCAATAATTTCCACTCCTAACCAAAAAAAAAATTGAATGAATTTAATGAGGAATTCTTTCCCTTAGGCTGTATTTGGTTTGGGGAAAATTTGGTGGTAAGAAAAATTTAGTGGAAAATAAGAAAATTTGTGAGAAAATGAAAGTTTGTAGAAAACTTAAATGGAAAATAGGAAGAAATTTTTGTTTAAAATAAAGAATGTTTTAACATTATTTTCCCACCATTTTACACCTATAACTAAACAAGGGAAAATATGATGAATTTCATGTGAGAATCCATTTTCCCCAATTTTTTCTGTCCACCAAATTTTACCTATACAAAACACACCCTTAATTGTTTTTTCCTCAAATTTTCCCTAAATCAAAAACAGCCTAAATGTTAGAACAAATAATATGACTAACTAAGAAATGGCCAAACAAAGGATACATCTCACGTCATTTTCAAGTCCTATATATACATTAATACACCGCGTAAATATTCACAAGCTTTATGTAACCATTACAATTTTTCTAAATCGAAGTGACTATCTGGACCACCTCTGTATGCAAGTCAAACTTGATATATATATTCTATAAAATTGGAAATAAAATTTGTAACAATCATATTTCGTATTAAAGTGCTATTTTTCGTAGTAAAGCGGTGATAAAATCGTAGCCTGAGATGATTTTGAAAAGAAAAAAACTATTATGTTAAGATCTGTGCCACTGAAACTTAACGACAATTGCGATCTTGTAGCAATTTTCAAACATTCGTAGTGTTTTTATCGCTATAGGACAACATTGAGATAACGTTGGGACGATGTTAATTTATATCGTAATTTTGGCACACGGGCATATTTTGAGACTGATTTAACCTTGGGACAACATATGTACTGTTTGAAACAGACAGTTATGCAATTTCAGTAACATTATGACAAACATTGTGACAGCTTTAACTCGTTTTACAACAACCTAAGATGTGTAGATAAGTCAGATTCACACTCAAAATCAATTGACAATGAGTGAGGGAGCCCAACTATATATAAGGATCACTTAAGAGCTTTCACTGGGCGATGTAGGATAATACCATTATGCTCAATACTCCCCCTCACTTGCGCGAGGTCCTTTGTTAAGGTCGACAAGTAGGACCTCGTGCGGATCTAGTTAACCGTCACGGACATGTTCTAAAAGTGCGGACAAAACCCGCTCTGATACCATGAAGATTAGTCGGATCCACACTCAAAACCAATTGACAATGAGTGAGGGAGTCAAACTATATATGAGGATCAATCTTAAACTCAACTTGGACGATGTGGGATAATATCACTATGCTCAACAAGATGACGTTGAGACAGCTAATGACATTATTTATGGGACAACTTTTAGGACAACATTGTCATTACTTTTGTAATTTAAATATATAATATATACTATTATTTGTATAGAGGCTGATCACAAATAAAGGAAAGTTTAAGATGCACCCTTTTCCATTGTACATAATTTCACAAACACAATACAAGCGTCAAATACAACAAGCGACAGTGAATACATATAAACCAGTACATGGATCAAATTACTACTTCATGCAATACCACATTCATATTACCTACATACGTTAGGCATTGAGGAGATCTCAATGCCATAAGATAAGTATGTAGAGAAGCAGTATAAGATTAAGCACACTGAAACCCTTTTGGGGCCTTTTTGGAGCAGACATTGAGGAGCAATTCAAGAGAGACCGGGATATTCAAGTTAATCCCAAGAACATTGGCCTTAAGGGCAGTGCAAAGGCAGACTGCTGCTTCAGCATCAGCCAGACCCTCAATAAGAGAGCAGCACGGTTTAACTGGAGGAGAACCTACCACAACATTGACCAGACCAAGGACATCAGCACAGACACCCAACTTTAAGGTATCCTTTGGGCACTTGGGTGCGGAAGGAGGAGTTGGACAGGGTTTTGGTGTAGGCTTAGGCTTAGGCTTGGGCTTGGGTTTAGGTGTTGGGCAAGTTCCACAAGCACTGACAGCAGTGAAGAAGAGGATGTTGAACATGAGGAAAAGGGCCAGCGTCGCTGCGTTACTTCTCCTCGATGCCATTGTAGCAGAACAAGAAATACACTTCAACCTTAAATGGCTTAAGAGAAAGGAAGCGCGATCGAGTTAAGTGAGTGTGCTTTGAGATGAATTATATGCAGGGAGTATTTATAAGGGGAAAGCATGCATGTTGTTCGGTTCTTACCAAATTGTAAGTAATGGTATATATTATAAAACTAGTATAAGATTCGATTTCGATGGCCATGTGATAATGTGGGCGTTCCATTGAGATTGTAGGTGGCCGGAAAACCAGAAGTTGATTGTAGGGCACCGTATAGATATTTGGATGGTAGTGTTAGTGGGAGTAGGGGACTTAGCAAAGCTTTTGTCTCTCAGTGTGTCTTTGAGTTTACTTTCTCTTGATTGTTATATTGCATTTTATCTATCACCTCCAGTTGTTGTTTGTGGAATTATACTCCCCTATTTTTGGACATATACAATTCAGTGCTGGCTGAAACTGTAACCCGGTGTTTGTCCACATAGGCAAATCTTAAACCTTTTTATGTAACAATCCATGAATAATAATAAGGTACTATCCAATATCAACAACAGCTCATTAAAGTCAATTTACAGACTTGAAATATGCCCCCAAATTCAGTGAGCGCTATGTATTGAAAGATATGAGATTTTTTTTAGATACACTCTGCCATTACTATTATCCTAAATTTTGAACACGCATGTATTGAAAAATTAAAATATGAGGTGTCATCATTAAATCACATTTTAAAATTTGAACTTGATGAATAATTTTTTCATTAGTCCATAGTAATCATTTAAAGTTAAATTGAATGGATAATGATTGACCAAATTTAAGAGATAAATATTTAACATTTTTTTTTAAAAAAAAATTGATATAAAACATAGAATATGGTGTGTTATATATACTAAATTTGTAGAAGGACGATTTATTTCTGACTTATGATGATGAAATAATTTTTTTTTATTTTTTAAGATAGATGACATATTAAATGTGCATTAGAATTGTTAAATAATAAATACGTAATAGTTAAATGACAAGTAAAAGAGAGCAAAGTATCATTTATAATATATCATTAATCAACCTCCAGAGTGTACTAAGAAGTTTCATTATATATCCGTATTTAGAGAAAATATTGGACGGACGGTGGACTGTGGACACTGCCAATGAGGAACCGCCACGTAACATTTTGAAAAGTAAAATAATAGTGGCGATTCACCGATAGTTTTGATTCTTTATTTATTTTACAGCTTGGCTGGTCAAAGCACCACATAATGATTTGACACTGCTATGTCCATAGTCCACAAAATGAACTACGTCCACCCAAACATTTATCTTGTTTGTTAATTTGGCTCGTTAGCAGCTTTAGATAAGCCCCATCAAAGAGTTTTTTTTTTAAAAAAATTTATACTCTCTTTGTTGTGTATTATTAGTCGCACAGCAAAAAATCTCATAGATTAAGAAAGATAATATCCTTTAATTACTCTTTATTAAGGATGGAGTTAATATCATTTGATTTATTTTCTTTCTGAATTTTGAGCCTTAAATTTTTGGTGACCATTTCTCTCTCCGTACCGAGATTGAGATGCAGCACCGAGATGGAGATGGTGATGACACTCCTTCTCCGACGACACTCATTTTCCGTTTAGGTGGATCTGGTTACAAATTTCGAGTATTGATGGGCAAGGAAGCTAGACTGATTTTTTAGTCGTCTTCTCTGGTGTCAGCCCGGTGAATACGGGGTATGAATTTTTTTGTTTTTTCAGTTTTGGGTTATTTGTGTATGTGAAGGGAGGAGGAGATTGAGGGGACACGTGAGACAGAAAGTATTCTTATGACACTCCTTTTATGTCTAAGTGGATCTCGTTATAGATCTAAAATTTTACGATGGAAGGGAGTGAGAATGGTTTTTTAGCTGTCTTCTCTGTTATTAATCCGGTGAATATGAATATGATTTTCTTGGTTTATTGAGTGTTGAATGATTTGGGTGAATGATTGGGTATGTGAATGGGGAGGAGATCGTGACAGGTGAGTAATCAAGGGTGGTGGGATGATGGGAGTTAGAAGATAAAGGTAGAAGAGAGACATTTAAAAGTAGATGATGGAGTTGAGAAGAGATGATTAAGAGAGATAAAAAGAGAAACGATACTTATGAGAGAGATATGAGAGATACAACTGTTGTTGAAAAATGTATTAGTTAGTGCTTTAGGTTGATTTTAAGGTAACTAGAGTATAAATGTGTATTGAAATTGTTAAGTGATAAATAAAAGTAAACAATTATTTTTATTAAGTGATAAGTAAAAGATGCGAAAGAGTATTAGTTAAGGACCAACTAGCCATACAAGAGGAATCATATATATAGGAGAGACATATATAAATGATTGATATAAAATATTCCTAAATATCTTCAAAAAAATTTAAATCCAAAAAATTTAATTAATAAGTCAAATTCTTAATTATCTCTTCCAACACTCTTTCACATCAAAACACTATCAATTCAGAATCTTAATCAATTCTGGCCATGAAGCTGGTGCATATCCACTGAAGAAGATTTCAAAACCTTTATGATATCGTTAGTTATTTAAACCTCATATTTTCTACTGATTCACACTCTTGACAGTGACAACAGATACATCAAATTTGAGCATGTCACTATCGACTGTGCAACTCCCGTCTGGATTTTTGACGCATTTTGTTTACTGTTTGGTTTCTCTGGTACGACGCACTTCGGATCACTGGCCTTATTGGTGATGATTACTTTTGTATGGAATATATATATCCAGCCAATCTTAACCGATGTTTGATGCTTACTGTAGTCTACAATCTCTGCATGTGGTGAAGTGTTATTAATAAGCTTTCACATCACCGGCCCTAATCTGACCAGGATAGGATATTTCCCTTTGGATCACGCCTACTTGGGTGCGTGTCGGGCTTCCACTTTTGTCGTATTGTTGAGGGGAGGTTGCTCATGGGTTGAAATGAATTGATGCCATATATCCATCTACTCCAGACTTGCGGACATGTTTCACCGGCGATATTATTGGCGTGTTGTCATGCAAAGCATAAAGATATGGCATCGGTGATATAATGGCGAAATGGATGACGTGTCTGCATGGGTTACAGAAGATATGTTTTCCATGCAAAGAAGCCCGTGACCAACATTATGGCTGTCTTATCCCAAGTTAGATGACATAAATGAAGAAATGAGACAGGTCTTAAAGTTCAATTGACACAACTCAATCAAATGGTCACATTTGTATTATATAGTTTGTTGTTACATAAAGAAAACAAAATGGACTTACTAGATTTAAATATTGGATCATATAGTTTGTTGTTTACATAAAGAAAACAAAATGAACTTACTATAAATTTAAATATTGGATCAGTTACTAGATTTGAATGGCCGATGGAGTAATTGTTAAATTTAAACATCAATTACAGTTCATCAATTTTATCTATTCTTCGACAATCTGGCTCAATCTCAATTTTTTATCACAAAATTGGGATTATCTCTAATGAACATAAATGACTAAATTGCTTGTGGTCTTGTGATGATAGAAATTGAATGTTAAACATATTCTGATTTACCTTTTCTCTTACAAATTGAAAATCAATCTTAATGTGCATTGTACGGGCATAGAAGACTGATTTGACCGACATCTAGACAGCAATCAAATCATCAAACCAAAGTTTTGGTGCCTCTCTCTGAAAAATTTTGAGCTCTTACAATAGTTACTACAACGAAACAATTTTTCCGTGACATTTGCTAGCATCTTGTAATTTGACTCAATATATGATCTAGGGTGTAAGAATAAACCTTTAAATCGATAAATTGAATAAAATCGAATTGAACTGAACAGTTTGGATCGATTTTAGTAATTATTTAACCGGTTCGATTAGCTTTTGTAAAAAATCGATCAATTCGGTTCGGTTTTAAAATTTTCTTTATGAATTGAATCGAACCAAACCGAATCATTAGAAAAACCAACTTTATGTTTCGTACAGAAACCCTACCAGTACCAGTCTACCCCTTTTACAATGTTGATGCCGCTCACTCCTCTCACGCCCTGTCAATTTTTCATCTCCATATTTCTCCGTCTATCACACTGCTCGTCTCTCTCTAGCTCTACACGCCGCTTGATTGTCCTCATTCAATCGCTTCGCAGTTCATCAGTCCTCTTTATTGCTCCGTGCCAGTTCTTCTTAGGGTATCCCCATTGAAGCTTCGCGGTAAGGTTTGTGTCAGGCCACGAACCACTTCGTTTCGATGTGGAGGTTGGTTCGTGGCCTTCTGACACAACACTGCTTCGTCTGCACGAAGTGGTTCGTGAATTTAGTTTATACGGCGTTTTTAAGTTAAAAGCGCCGTATATACTTTATACGGCATTTTTAACTTAAAAACGCCGTATAAAGTATTACCATATACGGCGTTTCCAACTTAAAAGCGTCATATAAATTATATACCAAATACGGCGCTTTTAAATTGGAAACGCCGTATATGATATGCTAATTAATTTCAAAACAAAATTAATTATACAAAATATATATACCATAATTGATTAATCTTTTAAAAAATATTTATACATATTGAAAATTTTTATTATTTAAAATTTTCATCATATAAATATAAAAAAATCTTTAATAATTATAAACAATTAAATATTTAATTAATCTAGAAAAATCTTTAATTAAACTATAAAAAATAGAAAATGGTTATGAGATATGGGTCCATGCGCAGATGTTTGAAAGGTTTATTTCAATGTGGATGTAAGTTTATGAAAAGAAAATTTATGACAAATCTGAGTTGGCATGACACAAATCTGATGTGGCATCACACAAACCTCATTTTTAGTTTGTTTTGATGGGGATGCCCTTAAACACCTCTTTAACAGTTCAGATTCTCATCACTTCCTCTTCAAAAAAAAAATCATACCCATATCTTCTTCTCCATTTCAAACACTAGTATCAATTACTCATTTTACATCCTCGACTCTTAATTTTTCATCGTCCATAGTCCAACTCCACCATCAGCAGCAGTTCTTCCAACAGAGCCATTCCCGTAGCACCCTCGTAGAAGTCTTTTATATTTTCATCAGCAACAATTTCAATCAACAATAATACCGCCACATGTCTATGTTTGCTCCTCTTCTTCTATTACACATATCCATGGTAAGATTCTATTATTTAAAAAATTGTCTTTTGCCTCTCACATTAAAGTCTTCATTAATTGTGCTCCTGATTCATCCATTTTCATTATAATGAACAATAATGTGGATCGCTATTATTATTATTTGTAGTTGATATGCTTGTGTAACGAACAATTTTATGATGTTGGAAGAAAGGTGCGCTCACCAAAGGGAGGTGCAGCGGCTGGTAAGAAAGATTTATTGATAGCCTTAAGATGTTGGAGCCTGAGCTCTATGACGAGAAGTTGGTTGATGGTGAATAGTTTGGGCTTGTGGATATGTCCTATTTATCTGATTGAGTACTACGACTTATTTTAGTATTATGCCAATGAAAAGTTAGGGAAGTTCAGCATTAAAACTGAGTGTGGGATCAAAGTTTGAACCTTACTTCTTCCCCCATACACTACTACAGATTTGAGCTATTACCACGCTTTCAATTACCACACTTTTTCTTTTTACCACGCTTATTATTATGAACGTGGTAATTAATCAAATAAAGCGTGGTAATTGGTGGCTACGCAATTGGCGCTACACCTATTACCACGCTTCTTATAATTAAGCGTGGTAATAGGTAATGTTAAAAGACGACATCGTTTCTTTGAGAGTCAATTACTACGCTTGGGGTTTTTAAAGCGTGGTAATAGGTTAATTGATTGAAATATTAGCATTTTCAATTTAAAACTTTTAACCACGATTCCATTTTTAATTAAATTAAATAAGACTTATCACCACGCTTATTACAAGTAAGCGTGGTAATAGGTATTAATTTTTGTTTTTATATAATTATGAATCTTTAAGTAATGTTGATGATTGCCACTGATTAAAATTCAAAATAATTTATAAATTAATGATGCTTTTTTATAAGGTTAATCATAAATCCTAAAGTCTAGTTCATACAAACTATAACACTTAACAACATATGCATGACAGATATCTTATACATAATATCCTCAATATATATAACTTACAAATTAAAATTTCACTTAATTTTTTTTACTACACAAATAATACACTCAATCTCATTAACTTACAAATAATGAAAAATCACTTACTTATTTATAATTACATGAATAAAAACAAGAACAAAATAAAATTGAATTAAAAATCACCACGCTTTTAATCACAAGCGTGGTAATATATTGACTTATCACCACACTTTGGCTAATAAGCATGGTGATAAGTATTTCTTTTACCGCGCTTATTACAAATAAGCGTGGTAATAGGTATTTATTTTTGTTTTTTTATATAATTATGAATCTTAAGTAATGTTGATGATTGCCACTGATTAAAATTGAAAATAATTTATAAATTAATGATGCTTTTTATAAGGTTGATCATAAATCCTAAAGCCTAGTTCATACAAACTATAACACTTAACAACATATGCATGACAGATATCTTATACATAATATCCTCAATATATATAACTTACAAATTAAAATTTCACTTAAATTTTTTTACTACACAAATAATACATTCAATCTCATTAACTTACAAATCCTGTAAAATCACTTACGTATTTATAATTACATGAATAAAAACAAAAACAAAATAAAATTGAATGACCAACAACCACGATTTTTACCGAAAGCGTGGTGAAAGGTACACTTATCACCACGATTCGGTTAATAAGCGTGACTATAAATCAGAGAAAAGCGTAAAATTAATATATATATATATATATTTAGAAAATGTATATTAAAAGCAGAGTATAATAATATATTTTAATAACGGATAGTATCCAAATATATTTTAATACTCTTTCTTAACTTACAAATTTTAAAATTTGAATTAAAAGCGTGGTAATAGAACAACATATTATCATGCGTTTTCAATTTTAAAAAATACCAAGCTATTACCACGATTTTAATAAGAAGCGTGGTAATAGATATACCTATTACCACGCTTCTTATTAAAAGTGTGGTAATAGATATACCTATTACCATGCTTCTTATTATAAGCGTGGTAATCGATGTTTCGATCAACGGCTGGAATTCCATCAGAACGCAAGTATATAATTTTAGCCTAACCGTCTTCACCGATCCAACCTGCTTGAATGCTCGGAATCTGTAAGTTCTCCGCCTCCTCTCTTTATTTTTTTTACAGTTGAGCACTTTGCCATAGATTTTAACTTAGTTTTTTTACTTGTCGGTGATCTGTCGTACATGGAAGCGTGGTGAAAGCTGAGTTGTTTAAGTTGCTGTTGAGGAAAGTTCTTTACCTGCAGGGACCGCACACGCACCTTCATCAATTTGTGAGTTGTTTATATCCTTGTGTGATTTTTTAATTTATGACGTAGGTTTCTAGCATGTAAACTAATGGAAAGTAATCTTGCTTTGGAATTAGTGCCCGGTTAGGATTGTTTAGTGTATAATTAGGCTTCTTATTTAATTTGCTGTTACGGAATGTTCCGTACAATCCAGCCATGGTACAAATATTTTAAATGTAAATTTGCTGTAGGATTTAAGTGGAAAGAAATCTTGTTTTAGATTCAAAGTTTGTTACAAATATAACATGTCGGGATTTTCAAATTTATTTAATTTAATTTAGTTAGTTGTACCCTGCTTAGCTATCTCGCATATGTAGATTACAAATTTGCCCCTTATTGTAAAATAATAGAAATTTAATTTAAGTTTGAAATTTAAAATCTATAGGTGAAATTGCCATGTTGTTCAAATTGTTGTCAGCTTTTGTTATATTTATTAGAATTTTTATTCTTGGAATTGCCATGATCCCACTCCCGATAGTTTCAATAAAACATGAAACTATTGCGCCCACATACATGCCCACAATAATATGTAGGAAACGTGCTTATTTGAGGTTAGAATACGTTCCCCTACTTATTCTCATTAATTCGTCGATTAGTGAGATACGCGATGAGCCGTAGATGGATAACGGCTAACCGTTTGAGCAATGAATACGAAGAACGTGTTGCCAAATTCTGTGAATTTGCTAGAGCACACGTTACACGAGTTGGAGAAGATTATATCAACTGTCCGTGCCGGAAATGCTGGAACGTGTCAAGATTGAAGATAGCTGAAGTTCGCACTCACCTCATCATTAATGGTTTTGATACGAAGTACACAGTCTGGTATTTTCATGGTGAGAGAGTCGGTGAGAAGCGACCGCGAGAGGAGGAAGCTGGGTCAAGTTACATGAATGTTATGGTTGATTCGGATATGGATGAGCGTGTGGACCAGGACAACATTCAGGGAATGTTCGATAACATCAATGAAAATCTGCATGAAAGTACTGCAGGAGAGATACGAGACTCAATCAAGCATGCCTTCGAGACTCCCTTATACCCCGGGTGAAATCCAGAATTAACCAAATTGACTGTGATCTTGAAGCTATATAATTTGAAGACAAAACATTCTTGGAGTGATAAGTCCTTCACTGAACTGCTTACGCTTCTGGGAGAGCTGCTACCCGCTGAAAATGAATTGCCAAGAAGATGTTATGATGCCAAAAAAGTGTTGTTTCCAATGGGATCTGGTGTCGAGAAGATACACGCATGGCCTAATGACTGCATTCTATATCGAGGCTTGTATGAAGATCTATCTGAATGTCCTATTTGCAAAGCGCATCGTTACAAATGAAAAGACGTTGATGAGAGCAAGGGTAATGGGGGCCCGATTAAAACAATATGGTACATGTCCCCGATCCCACGCTTTCATCATCTATTCGGAAACAAACGGGATGCTGAGTATTTAAGATGGCACGAAGAGGCTCGAGTGGTTGATGATTACATAAGGCACCCCGCTGATGCTAATCAATGGAAGATGATTAACCTTAATTTTCCAGATTTTGGGGGTGATTCAAGAAATATAAGATTAGGTCTTAGCACTGATGGGATGAATCCATATGGTATCTCAGCAGCTAGCACAGTACGTGGCCGGTGTTATTGGTCATTTACAACCTTCCGCCATGGATTTGTATGAAAAGAAAGTATGTGATGCTAACGATGGTTATTTCGGGTCCGAAACAGCCAGACAATGATATTGATGTCTACCTCCAGCCGTTGATAGATGATTTGAAGTTGTTGTGGTCAGAGGGGGTGAGAGTGTATGATGCTTTCGCACAACAAGAATTCAATTTACGAGCCATGCTTTTTTGTACGATAAATGACTTTTCGGCGTATGCTAATCTCTCGGGGTATAACGCCAATGGCTACAATGCATGTTCTGTCCGTGAACAATGTACAAGCTCGATTCGTTTGCGAAAATGTCATAAGAATGTATACATGGATCATAGAAGATGGCTCCCAGCAGATCATGTATTCAGGAGAAGAAAGAAACAGTTTAATGGTGAGGTTGAAAATCGTGCTGAACCGACACCACTTAGTGGCTCCGAAGTATTCCAAAGAGTGAGGGAAATTGATGTGATATTTGGGAAACGCCCGAGGCAGAGTGTTAAAGGAGTTTGGAAAAAGCAATCGATCTTTTTTCAGCTTCCATATTGGAAGACATTGACCATCAGACATTGCATCGATGTCATGCTTGTGGAGAAGAATGTGTGTGACAGTTTGATCGGTACACGTACATTGTTGGACATTAAAGGCAAAACCAAGGACAATGTTAGCGCACGATTAGACATGGTTGAATTTAGACTTAGAAAAGAATTGGCCCCTCAAACCCGTGGAAATCAAATGTTCTTACCTCCCGCTAGCTACACTCTATCGAAAAAAGAACGGGAAGCGTTTTGTAAGTGTTTGCATGATATCAAAAATCCTCATGGATATTCATCAAACATGAGAAAGCTTGTATCTATGAAAGATTACAGGATGCAGAACATGAAATCCCATGTTTGTCACGTCCTGATGCAACAGTTCCTACCCATATCAATCAGAGGAATCTTGTCGAATAAAGTTCGGACCACAATCTCGAAATTATGTTTCTTTTTCAGTGTCATCTGTAAGAAACACTTATCTGTGCCTGAGTTGGACAAACTCCAATCAGATGTTATTGTCACAATATGCGAAATGGAGATGTACTTCCCTTTCTCATTTTTCGACATAATGGTGCATCTGATTGTACATCTGGTGAGAGAAGTTAAGGTGTGGACCTGTATACTTACGTTGGATGTATCCATTCAAACGCTACATGAAGATTCTCAAGGGATATGTTTGAAACAGATTTCGACCTGAAGGAAGTATTGTCGAGGGCTATCTATCAGAGGAAGCCATCGAATATTGCACAGACTATATTGGAAACACTGTGCCAGTCGGGATTCCATCACACCCTTTGGTAACTGATGAGCTTGTCCGTGGCCATATCGGACGAAGATCGAAAGTAGTTCCTACGGATGAATTACTAAAAGCACACCTATGCGTTCTTGATAATGTGCAGGACACGTCCAATTTCATTTCGGAGCATATCAGTTATCTTCATAAGAAATGGCCGTGGAGAACACAAGAGGGCATAAAAAGGGAACATCATTCGACTTTCGGCAACTGGCTACGAGATCGGGTTGAGGATATGTTGAGTACAAATCCTGATCGTGTAACAGAGAAATTGCGTTGTTTGAGCCGATCTCCGTCATTATCTGTCGAATCTTGGGGTGGATAAATCATTAACGGTTATTGTTTCTACACCGATGTGCAAGATGCTCGCAATACCATGGAGAATAGTGGTGTTAGCATAAGTGATGCAGATGGAAATATGTTTTATGGGGTGATTAAAGAAATTTGGGAGCTAAACGTTCACGGTTTGTCAGTTCCTTTATTCAAATGCCATTGATATGACAACAGATACGTGGATTAGGATGAATTTGGGTTCATGCTTGTCCGTAGCCGACGTGAAGGCTACCGGGGTGATCCGTTTGTCATGGCAGAACAGTGCAGACAGATATTCTACATCTCTGATCCTGCTGAAGCAACCAGATTCGTTATCTTAGAAGGAAAAAAACGCTATACAGATATTCTACATCCCTGATCCCCGACATAAGTTTTGATTTACCATTCATATAATTAAATTGATAACAAAAATTTGTTAAGTTAATATAACTATTATGTTAACAATAGATTGGGAAAAAATGCGCACTCTACGTAGTAGAGGGTGATGCACCCCATGAGGAGAGGAGACTCGCCGCCGTTGGGAGAGTCCTGAGGGGCAGGGTCTACGATTACGAGACTCTGCCAGAGGATCTGTCGAAGGTCCTCATTGAGCATGTTGTTATGGAGGGTGTTGTGCTACCGGTGGTCATCGGGTCGATGAGCTGGGTCTTGTTGGAGCAGGAGCACTTGGTTAATCAGATAGTTCCATGGCCCCGACATCTGATCGAGCTTGACGAGAGGGTACATTTGAAATAAAATTGTTAGTGGTATAAAAAAGAAGTTGAAGAAAATCTATTAACTGTTTGACGTTGATCATATAGTTTTTTGACGACCATCACTGGCGTGAGAGGACTGCTCCTGATTCTCTGAGTGAGGAGTTTCCACGTCTGGGGTTCCATACCAGGCAGCTTCTCGGCTAGCTCGGTCCTATCTGAGACTTTCTCCCTTGATCATACCCATGACGCCAGATATCATAGGGTTCGACTATCCGGCGCCATTTGGTGTTGATGATGCGATCTATCTTCTGAAAGTCGATTAGCTGACCCAGCCGTGCGTCTCTGCTTACATCAGGTATTAATTTGTAGAATATAACTAATGAAATGAAAGTAAGTACTACATCGATATAGCTAATCTAAAACAAAATGTATGTATATGCAAATACCTATTTTCTTGGTTCTGCCCCCCTGAGTCTCAGATACGGTTTGTATTTTTTGATTGCAACCGTATGGGGGAGTTTGGAGCCGTTTTTGAGATTAGAGCGGCCTACGTACACTAGCGGATAGAGTTCAGAGAGAGATTTGGATCTCCCGTGTGCTACTTCCTACTGTACCACTCCGGGACATTGTAAGTGCGATTTTCATGTTTTCTAAGTTTATTAATTGTTTTAATATGATGTTATGAAAGTAAATGACTTTCTTTGTGAAGGTGTCATTGGACACTGGCTGTCATCTTTCCGAGAGCATCTACTATCTACTACTTCGACTCTATTAGATGCGCGGTTTTGTAGAGGAGTAAGTTCACCTATAATTTATATTCATGAATTGTGAAAGAAGTGTCTGATTTATGATAACTAATAGATGTCTTAATTTTGTAATGTTTTAGAGGTCTGACACGATGGCGAGGATCCCGAGCCAGAGTCACGTGTGAGTTAGTGACGGTACATTTTCAATATTAGTAGTCCATTGTATTTTCATCATTTATTTTGTTCAAAAACTAATGACTGGTGTTCATCATTTATTAGTGTCGGAGACAGCCTGAGGGGAGTATGCTGTGCGACTATTATGTATGTAGAAACATGCGGCGCATCATTGAGGGTTTGTCCTCCCAGCTAGACACTAGTCGTTTCGGTCTACAGCAGGTATAATTATAGTTGAGTTTATTTCATTTATAATAATTTAATGTGATGAGTTACAATATTTTGTATCCATATTACTAATTTACAATTGTTTATAATTTTTTGACCAGGGAGACGAGGGACTCACACCTTATGAGTTGGAGGAGATCGACTCAGTGAGGGAGGATATAGCGGCGCTTGTTATGGAGACGCACCGGAATTCCATAGTCGGTGGCTTTGTAGTTTAGATTTGTTATGGAGACGCACCAGAATTCCATAGTCGGTGGCTTTGTAGTATAGATTTCATCTGTACGTGATATATTGAGACATTCTTTATTTTTTCTAATAAATTTTGAATGTTTTGGTTTTGCTTATATGAAATTGTATATATTATACAATTTTTAAATAATTAAAATATATTAAATTACGGATTTAATTAATCCGTAATTTAATTTTTTATAAAAAAAATTATCCTATTACGACGCTTCACATAAGAAGCGTGGTAATAGGTGTTATAGTTATTACGACGCTCTGTACTTTATCAATTACGATGGTCATATTCACAACGTTTGTGAAACGTGGTGAAAGCCTTCGAATAAGCGTGGTAATAAGCCTCGATATGTAGTAGAAATATTTGAAGCCCTTTTCAATCATGTTGATTTTAAAAGTTGAGATAGAAGACATAGACTAGTGATTAGAGATCGTAAATGAGTCTTAAAAATGAGGTAAGAGGTGGTTTGGGAAGTGTCCCGATAGAGCATTGTTTAATTTAAAATTTGACTTTGTTGTTAGCAGGTTTATGGATAAAAGATCTAAGTTATGAAGATGTTTCTTTAAAATGTTATATGTTTTCAACCGTGTGAGGACTTTGACTTAGCTATTCAGATGAAGCTTTCAATACAGTTTTGGCACCAAACTTTGGTATACAAGTCTCTTCAAATTATGCTAGAAGTTGTATTATTTTTAGTTCATTATATTTATTTATGTGTTCAACTTTCAAAGATTTTTGTTATGCTATATTTTTAGGTACTTTGTTAAGTTTGAAGATTCTGTTACTTGGAAAGATAATTATATATGTGAATTCTATCTTCGAATTTATGGTTATATGATTGGTAATCTTTACTTCCTTTTTTATTTTTCTGGCTGTTGTCTGACTGCTACTTTTGCTGTCTGGTTGTTGCATTAATCTATCATTTGCTGAATGAAAAATGGTAGCCATCTAAAAACCTTTTGGTTAGTCATTATATTAATGAGTTATATTTAGGCGTAAGCTGATATTGTGATCATTATTCAAATTTTGCGGAAGGGCTTGATTCACTTGGAGTTGAAAGGTGCTCTTGAAGAAAAGAAAAAAGATATTAGTTGATGAATTTAGTAATTTATTGCTCTATGAGACAAGTCAATTTTTATTTAAGGAGCGCATGTTTAGTTTCAAAATACCTTTTCATATTTTAGCAGGTGAATTGTACAGTTCCTTTTCATTATTTAGCATTTAATGTATTTTAACTGATCTGAACGAAATTAAATCAAATCAATCAGTTCAATTCAGTTCAACTTTTAAAGTTGAATGATTTGGTTTAATTTCAAAAATTTAGAACCGATAAATATCAGTTTGGATCGAATTTTTGGCCAAAATTGAACCGAATCGAACGGTTACACAGCTAACATGATCTAGACACTGTGACTTGTTTCCCAAAACTCCAACATACAATGTCAGTCTCAAAACAATTTTCTAAGTGTAACCTGAACTGATTAGCAACTTGCAATATTGATTGACAAATGAACATTGAAACATAACTTTGCATTACTCGTATCAAATCAAATGTATCCACACAAGTCTTAATTTAGCAGATTACAGAGAATGCACACAAATATTTATTGCAAACATTACACAAGCTCACACAATCTTAAACATAATAGAGCAAGACAATAGGAAATTAATACAACAATGTGAACTGTGAAAGTTTAAGACAGTGATAGAACTCAAGTTTCGATCTTTTAAGCACACTTGTAACCTGCGGGAACGCTCTTGCCACAATAGTTAAGCAACAAGCTCAACGAAACAGGCACGTCAAGATTAATGCCTAATACATTAGCTTTGACGGCGGTGCAGAGACAGACAGCAGCCTCGAGATTAGCGAGACCTTCAATAAGGGTGCAGCATGGACTCTTTGGCGGGGTTCCAACAACAAGGTGAACGAGGTCATTCAATAGGTCAGCGCAAACTCCAAGCTTTAGGGTATCCTTAGGACAAGCTGCTGGTGGCTTGGTTGGGTGTTTTGGGTGGTGGTGGTGGTGGCGCTTGTGACCTTTGGAAGGTGGTGGAGTGCATGGAACAGACGTGGAAGTGACCATAGTGAGGAGTAGGAGGTTAAGTGAAAGCAGAAGGGCTGCTGTTGGTAGAGTCTTGGAAGCCATTGTGTTGCTTATTATTGAAACCAACCCTCGAGCAAATATGCTAGCTAGAGAGCTGTTTACTTGTTTGTGTTATGTTATTCTGTGGTGATGGATGTGTTTGTAAATGAGGTTTATATATATAGTGTTGGAGAGTTGGGAATATTACCGCTCTATTTAGATGAAATAAGCGAGATCTAACATGATTGAGAAGGCATGTGGGGGCACATTGTGGATCAATGTGGTATTTTGGAACATATCGGTACGTGTCCTGATGGAGCTGGCAATGCAAATGGGGCCGAGAGGGATAAGCTAGCCTGGTGCGACTGCTGGTTGAGGGAGATTATTTTTGAGCTTTGGAGCCTTGTGCATGTTGTGTCATGTGTGTAGGTGCTTACAGCGTTGTCACTTTTGTCTATATTAACCACCTTCTTATTATCATTAGGCATTAAGTATTCAACCGGTCATTAAGCGCGAGTTTTGTTGATCAGAAGAAGTCTATGGACACAGGCGCTCCGTATGTATTTCTCAAGCAATTTCACTTTCAGCGTCCAATAGTGTCTTCCTCTAGTTAACCCGATTGCTAAAATATTACGGATATTATTTATTTAAACTGACTGATAGGGCAAAATCGTTCCTCCAAATATAGCAATCTCGTAATGCTACATAGAATCACTGCTATAGTAATCAGTTTACTCCTTCAATGTCATGAATGAAACACTTCATGGGAAGTGTACAGCAGGTTGAGTAGTTACAAATTATGAAATAAAGACAAGAACATTATCGCATCCGCTACAGAAGTAATTCATACCTAAAATGGGTGCAAGGTTGGCGGTGCACATTGTCATATGGGTCTTCCATTAATCCTGTGAAATTCCGCAAATGGGATCATGCATGATTTGATAAATTCATGTGGAAACAAATCAGGTTTGGAGGTGTGCTATACTGCCTTCATCAATTAACACAATTTTAAAAGTAGAGGGTGTGAACCAGATCCATGAGTCATTGTAGGGTTTATTCTCCTTTTGATTATAATACATTCCAATTGCTTCGGTTTCTCGCCCGTGACTTGATTTATATCATCGTCACCAATTGAATTGTCTATATGTGCGACAGCAAGCTGCTTGCCCTTACCAAAAATATAATGCATTTCAAAATAAGTGTCCTTACCAAACGATTGATTACCTTCTGTTTGCTTTGCTTCTTGGAAAATTTGTGAGATGGGAAACGAAGGTTTTGGATTTGATTTATCCTGGAAAATAAAAATAATATAATAACATGCAAAACAAAAAAAAATTCCATTTTTTTAAAAAGAAAAAAAAATTTCACTGGTTTTTAATATTATTTTCTTTCTCCCACAATTTTCAGCACCCAGATTAATGGGTAGTAAACAATGTTTTAATAATATCCGTTCCAGATCGATTAATCGCCGATTAATCGCTATGCGGTGTTGAAACGTTCCGGCTAACCGATTAATTATTCAAGACTTAATTTTTTTATGAAAATAATAGTTTTTAACATATATATTTATAATTAATTGTTAAATTTATTATTAATATATATAACTCCGATTAAGTATCAGATTGATCGTTCTGATTAATCCCCGCCTAGCCAATTAATTGGTAGGCGTTGGTAGTAAATGATGGTGTTAAAAATGTGTAGTTGCTGCTCGGACTGCATGAAATGGACCATAGTGAATGAGCGATTGAGTGTACAACAATAGCTAGAGAGAGAGATAAATTAACACACATCCATATCTACACTAACTGTTGAAAGTTAGGGCATGGTTCAGACTAGATACCGAGCTTGTACTTGGCTGGTCTTAACTCCTTACTTCGTACGTAGATGATCAGGCTATGAAGTGCCGGTCATTGTCTCCATTAATTTTACCCTTTGAAGGTCATGAAGAGGTTTGTAGCTAATGCAAAACTCCATGAGTAGATTAACGAAAATTTTCTCATTTGGTCTTTTAGAAAGTTTACTTTCTTGATTAGCCTGGTTTTAAGTTTTTTTTTTCAATGGTCTATTTTTGTCCAATTATTCTCTATTAACTGCTGTTTCTAACAACAATTGGATTTAAAAGAAACGTTTTCTGAGGTAGCGACATTTTTTCATATAGTGATTTCGCTTCAACAATTGATTTCAACCATTGATTTAAATAGTGGTCGGATTCTTCCCTACCACCGCGTTCTCAAGAACAATTCACTCTGGATTCCCAACCGAACGTTTCGCTTATGGCCAACCGTTGTTTCCTTTCTCAATAGCTATTCAAAAGAACGGTTGAATTCAGTCATAATATTGTTGCAAACGGTCGTTTAACAAAACAAGCCCATTTTGGAATATTAATTAGATAAAAAACTGCCAAGCAAAATTAAACAATGTAAAATGAGGTAATTTCTTCCATAAATGATCAATTTGATATTGTCATGTTTGAGCAACTGAATCAGTTACTTTGTTAAAATTAAAATGTAAATTTTTAAACAAAAAGTGTAAGGGTTTGAAGATAAAGCTTCATCATTTTTGTTTCATTGTATATGACTTGTTGTGTAGAATCGGATATATCAACCCCATAATTTCCCTCAAAATTTTACATGGAAATTGCATGATGAAAAATGACTTTTTTATGAATCATCAGTCTAATTTTCTTAACTCTTTGTTCATGTTAGAGGAAATAAGTAAGAAATGAAAATTTGAGAGAAAAATAAAGATTTTTATTTTTTTCAGACAAAGTTTGAAGGTAAGAAAACTAAATGTATACTTGAAAGAAATTGAAACAAAGAGAGTTTTGAATTATTTTTGTAAATTTCTACCCCAACCAAATAAAAGAAAAATAAAAAAAAGAGTCTTATGGTTAGTTTCGTCTCCACATAGTTAAGTTTTAGGTGGCAAAAGAAAAGCATTTCCAGGCGTTAAGGATTAAGTGGCGAAAGAGTAACATTTCAAGGATCACGGGTTTAGATAGTGCACAACAATACATAAATCAGCAATCAACATTTCAAAGTTAATCTAACGATTCAAAATTTTCATGGTGAACATTTCTCCACTTCAGCAAAAAGCCAATTCGTAGACCCACAATTTATGAAAAGTCACGCTCTTTGAAAGGAGGAGTGTATCGACTTGATACGTAGGGGTGATCACCGGTCCAAAACCGGACCGGACCGGACCGGAACCGGTTTGGACCGGAACCAGAATCAAGAAAAGGTAAGGATCGAAGACCGGACCGGATTTGAATCGGTCTGGACCGGACCGGACCGGAAAATTCCGGGTTTGGACCGGACCGGACCGGTTTGGACCGGAATCATAAAAATTAATTAAATTTTAATAAAAATGTGAATTAAAAGTAATTTTATTTATGTATTAAATAAGATATATTTCAGTATTTTAATAAAAATAATTTTTTTTATTAAAAAATTACCAAACCGGTCCATTCCGGTCCGGACCGGAAGTTTCCGGGTTTGGACCGGACCGGAACCAGAACCGGAATCCCAAAAATGGATGGACCGAAGACCGGACCGGAATCCTTCGGTCCGGTCCGGTTCGGTCTATTCCGGTCCGGTTCCGGGTCATTTTCCGGTCCGGACCGGATTTTGCTCACCCCTATTGATACGGTTGACCAGTGTCTCTGTGTAAAGAAGATTATAAGGAGCTGTTTGACAGTAGGAAAATTGGGTGCCAAGAAAATGAAAGGGCAAGCACTATCTGAAAAATTATCGATCTTCTTTCAACATAATAGGTTGTTAGGCACATGATCGATATTTCGCTACCAGAGATATGTGGCAAACAATACTAGCTCACAATTCATTCAGAGAGAAGAGAAGAAATTGCTAGAGAAGAAATTGTTATTGATAACTTTTGTCTTTACAATGAAAATAAACAACTCTATTTATAATGTACAAATACTAAGCCAATAGGATTTCTAATCCTACCAAAAACAGTAACCTACCTAAAAAAGGAAAACGACAACTTCTAAATATTGTATCTTTAACAATAGAAAATATTCTAAATCTTCTACTTATTGGGCCATTCCAGTTAGACCCAACATATTCCCCCCTAATCTTGGTGTGGCTCATCACAGACTCCAAGCAGATGTCGCAGTGTTGTCAGTTTCACCACCGATAACGACTTTGTCAGGATATTTGCTCTCTGCTCCTCCGAGCAAACAAACTCCACAACAATCCGTCCTCCTTCGACACACTCACGAATGAAATGTCATCTTATGTCGATGTGCTTACTGCGTCCGTGGAAGATAGGATTCTTCATCAAGGCAATGACAGATTAGTTGTCAACCAACAACTTCACCGTCTTGGGCTCTTCTCCAGTTAGCTCCCTAACAAACTCTTGAGCCACATCGCCTAACATGCCGCCGCTGTTGCTGCCATGAATTCAGCCTCGCACGATGATAATGCAACTGTTTTCTGCTTCTGCGAATTCCATGAGACCAAGCTATCATTGATGTAGAACGCCATACCTCTCGTACTCTTCCTATCATCCATATTACCAACTAGATCACTATCAGAGTATCCGGTGATTTACTCCGGGCCTCTCTTGCTGGGATACACTATCCCATAGTGCATTGTTCCCTTCAGATATCTCAAAATGTGCTTAACAGCCTCATTCTCTCCATGAATCTGCTCGCCACCCCGGCAGCATATGAGAGATATGACCTAATATGTAGGAGATACTTGAGACAGGCAATCACATGACGATAGTCAGTAGTGTCGATGGGTTCTCCATCAGCATCCGTGTGCAGCTGCATCTTTGGCTCTATGTGAATCTTGGCTGGGTTGCATTCGGTCATGCCGAATTTAGCTAGCACTTTCTTGACATATGCAGCCTGCTTGATGGTGATGCATCCTTCTTGCTTCTCTACCTCAATCCCAAGGTAGTAGATAAACAATCTCAGATCACTCATCTCGAACGCAGTCATCATCATCTGTTGCTTGAACTCATTGATCATCATTGGATTAATACCAGTGACAATGAGGTCATCAACATAGACACCAACTAGGACTCCAGCGTGGTCTCTTCCTATTTTATACACTCATTGCTCCTGTGCACACCATGTGAAGCCGAGTTGCTTCATGCTTCGATCAAGGCGTGTGTTCCAAGCCCGAGGTGCCAGTCGGAGCCCATAAAGTGCCTTGCTGAGTTTGAGAACCTTATTCTCCTTGTTCTTCACTATGAATCCTTCTAGTTGAGCTACATACACCTCTTCCTTGAGTTCGCCGTTGATAAATACTGATTTGACATCAAGATGATGAACTTCCCAGCCACGATTTGCTGCTAAGGCAAGGATCATCCACACGGTGTCAAATTTTGCCACTGGTGCAACACCTCTTTAGAGTCAATGCCTTGCCTCTGGACATAGACTTTAGCGACTAATCTTGCCTTGTGCTTGGTTACTTCTCCGCTAGAGTCCTTCTTAAGCTTGTACACCCACTTAAGTCCAATGGGTTTGTGGCCAGTCGGTAACGTCGTCAGGATCCATGTTGGGTTCTTCTCAATAGACTCTATCTCCTTGGCCATGGCCTCCTCCCAAGCTGGATAGCCTGCAGCCTCACGAAAATAGGTTGGTTTCTCCATCTCCGTGAGCATTGCCTCATTCTCCAAGTCATCATTGTTCGACTCCACCCTCGGTGCAACTTGCATTGTGTCATCAATGTGTCTGTATCGAACAAACCCCTCATCAGTGTCGTCATTATCCAATGAAGGTTGGAATCTGATAGTGACACGTGCATCAACATGTTTAGTCGCCGATGTTATTGATGCATGAGTTACCGCTTCTGTAGATCTACCAGAAGATGCCATTGAGTTGTCTGCTGTTGGCTCGTTGTCGTCGACTATGAAGTCTGTGGATTCATCACCGTCTGTGCTTTCATACCACCTCCACTCCATATTCTCCTCGAATATCACGTCGCGATTTACAGCAGTTTTCTCTCTTTGCTGGTCAAACAACTTGTGTGTCTTGCAGCCATCCTCGACGCCAGAGTACACCATCTGTTGGCTTTGATCGTCGACCTTCTTCATTGATAATGTAACGTCACTCTCCATAAGGTGTAGTTCCGACCACACCTTTTCTTTATTACGATAGATAGCGCCCTACTGTTTTTGTCTCTCCGATGCTAGTTCCTCACACATAGCGAATATTAAAGCAGGTTCGAAGTCAACAGCCCGCGTAAGATATGCCTCATCCACCTTCTTTGGTGTCTTGCACTTATTTGCATAATGTCCCATCCGATTGCAATTGTAACACCTAATGTGACTCTTATCGCGGTCTCCACCTCCAGAGTCATCCTTGCTTGGTGTATTGCCACACCTACCACGGCCTTGGCTTCTGACACGACTACGGCCACCCTGACCTCCACCGTCATTCTCCGGTGACTTGCCTCTACCCGAGAAGTTACCATCTTTCTTCTTCTATCGTGCCTCCCACTCGACCTGAGTGAGTAGCAGCTGACCATCGCCATTGGAGCCACCACCTGTTCGCCTCGTTCGCTCCTCATACGCCTTCAACTGACCTACTGCTTCTTCAAAGGGCATAGTTTTGAAGTCTTAGAATTGCTCAATACCGGCGATCAAGTTCACAAAGCGATCCGGAACAGTATCAAACAATTTCTTTTACTAAGACAAAATCATCCAAAATTCCACCCAAACTGGCGTACCTTACAGACATGCCTGTGAGCTTGCTGGCGTAGTGGTCGAGGGTCTCCCCCTCTTGCATGCGCAGGGTGTCGAAATTACTCTTCAAAGTCTGCAGTCGTGCCTCCTTGACCGATCTGCACCGACGAACCTCGTCTTGAGGCGATCCCAGACCTCCTTCGCCATCTTCTTGTTTGCCACTCGGATGAGGAGATCCTCTGGGAGAGGTTGGAAAAGATGCGACCTCGCCTTCTTATCATTTCTCGTGTCGACGGCTTCACCCTCCACCGGCTCGATTGCCTCCCAGACACCCTGATCTTCCATCATGACTTGCACCCGAATCACCCAACTGATGTAGTTCGTTTGTCGTTAACTGTGGGTACATGAAGGACCCACCGCCGCTTTCCCGCAAGGCTACTCCACGAACAACGAGCGACATCGTATTGAATCGAGGATACTTAGGCTTAAAACCAAGAAGCTTTGATATCAGATGTTAGGCACAGGAACGATATCTCACTACCAGAGATATGTGGCAAACAATACTAGCTCACAATTCATTCAGAGATAGGAGAAGAAATTGTTATTGATAACTGTTGTCTTTATAATGAAAATAAACAATCCTATTTATAAGGTACAAATATTAAGCCAATAGGATTCCTAAGTCAATAGGATTTCTAATCCTAACAAAAACAGTAACCTACCTAAAATAGAAAAACGACAACTTTTAAATATTGTATCTTTGACAATAGGAAATATCCTAAATCTTTTACTTATTGGGCCATTCCAGGATTAGACCCAACATACTGTACCAAGGAAAATAACATGAAATCGCTTCTTTTGAGAAATTCATTATAAGGGTTTCCATTTTCTAAATACTACTTATATTAGAACAAAACTAAGAAAAATCACTTTAATGCTTTTTATTTTCTTATTTCTCACTATTTTCCTACTGCCAAGCAAAGCTTAAACCCTTGCTTGGTTTTTGAAAAAATATGAGGGAAAAGAAAATGAAATAAAAAAATATTTTTTATGAATTCCTCACTGTTTTTATGTTCGTTTAAAAATAAAAATTATTAAAAAATGTTAAAACACTCTTTAATTTAGTTAAAATCAATCAAAGTTTAGTTACAACTTCACATCTAATTTTCTTTAATTTTCTTACAACTTTCCTTCATAAACATGGAACTTCATCGATTCACCCATAAAATTTTCCTCTTATTAGCCTTAAACTATTGTTGGGGCTGCAAACGAGCCAATGTACTCGCGAGCTGTTCGCGAACGAGCTCGGTTAGTACTCGGTTAAAGCTCGTTTGATAATAAACGAGTCGATCACGAACAAAAATTATAAGCTCATTTAATAAACGAGCCGAACACGAGCAAGGGGGTGTTCGGCTCATTTATGTTCGCGAACAAGCTCGATAAGAAGCTTGATAAGAAGTTGATAACTCTATTAAAAAGATCAAGGACCTACCAACTAAAGTTAGAAACTCAAATTCGAACATGTCAATCTATCGTAATAAGAGTTAAGAATTCACAATTCACGAAGATGACTACAATAATTAACTTAAATTCCGTCTAACGTAAATGAAAAGGATGTAACTTATGTCTATTAATTATTTGAGCCAAATATGAACAATTAGGTACTCGACTCATTTATGGGCTCGTTTAAAAGCTCAATTTAAACTCGTTTATAGCTCGTTTAGACTCAACTATGAATTTTTTTATAAATTTATAAAGTTACTAGTTAATAAAGTAAGATATTTTAACGAGTAACTCATTTAAAACTCGTTCAAACATGTTTAAATGCTCGTTTATCATATATATTAAATTTTATATTATATCAATCCAAATGCTCGAATAAAGCTCGAGCTCGGCTCGAACTCGTTAAAATTAAACGAGCCGAGCTTGAACATGTATTTTAAAAGCTCATTAATACTCGTTTCGAGCTTGAATTCGTGAAATTTTAAATGAACGAACATAAACACTTTATTATTCGGCTCAACTCGGCTCATTTGCAGCCCTAACTATTACAGGCAGGCCCTATTATCATATTTATTTTAAGCAATTTGACATGTCACACGTACATGATAAATGCTTTCGTGATAGAAAAATTATGTATATCAAACGCGATAATAGATAATACACTAAATATAGGGGAATTCGGATTTGCAATGACACTGCATCTGAGTTATCTACAGTGACATTAAAACGACGTCGTTTAGCGCTTTTATTTTCTCTCCACAGTCTCTTTCTTTCTTTACCCTCTCCAGCTTCATCGACGAGGGTTTTTTTTCTCCCCGAACGTGTTAGGTCCTTATCCGACTCAATGGATTGAAGGTAATTGCCATCTCATCCTCGCCGCTTCTCAGATCTCGGCCAGCCAATTTAATCAATTTCTCAATCTGTTGCCGTTTGCAGTTCCTCACTCAACACTGGTAACTAATCAAAGCGGGTCAAATCCACAGTTGACAGATAATCGAAGTGTCGCTCTGCAAAAGTTTATGGAAACGAGGGAAAGAAGAAACTCAAGTTAGCTCCAAATCTTCCGGTTTACATTAATTTTGTTAGGAGTTAGGGTTTTGATTTTGACAGATTTGATTTTGAGTTGGAAATGCAGATGAAAGGGAAGCTGTCCGGTGAGCATTTTAGAATGCTTAATGACAAGCTTTATACTTGCACATAAGTGATTTTATTTGTATGAGTATTTTGTTGTGTCCGACAAAGTTAGCTTGTTGAATTCAACTCAATTTTAAATTTTGTTAATTTGTAATGGGAAGGAGGCGCTTAACTATTTCAATGAAGGTGCTTCATTTTTCAGCTTGATGAGTTTCAATGACTGGAATCATTCGGTATCAGTTGAAAGACATTGTGGGTGTGACGAGCTGTTTATTTCTCTAGCGGACACTTCTGATAACTTTCTTTAGCTCTGAAAATTTGTGATGAATGTATGTATTATTCCATCTATGAGACAGGTTTTTGTTTGTTACAATTATTTTCTTTGACATGAGTAGGTGATCCAGTTTAATTGAAGGTTGTGTTTTAATGAATGACATCTGTTTAAGCAATTTTTTAAAGTTCTCCGATAATGTGTGCTGGGAGTAACTTTTTATCTATCGCCCACCTGAAGCGCAAAGCTTGAGACGGGAGAGTGGACATTGTTACTATCTTATGTTACATGTAGAGTAATGGAAAATTTGTTTTGAGTCCAATGTCAGAGAACCAATATTATGTATGGTTGTCAAGTGATTTTATTCAACTATGCTTTTTGAATGAAATAATGTGAGTTTTTGGATGAAATAATGGATCACATACTTCAATTTATTTCTAGATTATTATAGATTGATATTGTACTAAAGCTAATACTACATTGACAGAAATTGTAACATTAATTGTAGCCATGAATTTGTTTTCCATAAACCAAGACATCAACAACAATATATAAAGAAGACAGCTCAATCTGTGTAGCTAGAATAGAACAGAATAAATAAGACAGACTCAGCCAGACTAACTCGCTACATATAATACATTCAACTAAATTACCAAAACAAGACTAACTTCCTACAGCTACAACAACGTCTTCTTTGATTGGGTATCACCCTGAAAATCCAAAACAAGCAGAAGCCGATACATTCAACTCAATAACCTGCAAAAATGAGAGGATGATAAGAAACATTAATGGATAATCGACAATGCATATAGGCATTACAGACTAAATATAAAACACCACCTTTCTCATGACTGTTTGTGAAAAAATGAATTACATGCTGCTAACAAATTTTAGCCAGAAATAATAGACTTCAACTGGAAAAAAAATGAAAAAGAAACAAACAGAAGCAACCCTGAAGATTGTGTTACTCACCCAGACAAACAAAAGCAAAAAAACAAAAAAAAATCTGAGTTACAAATCAATATCACTATCCAACTGTTTTTTAAAGATAGTGTCCTACATATTGTTCCACACAAATTTTCATAGGAGCATTCTATCGAACATGTGGTGAGCAAACAAGGATATCCATTTCTATCTATCCCACCATAATTATACAACTCTTCTCCAACACTATCATCATACAAGTATTTAAGTAGTTAAAACAAAAATCCGAAATCAAAAAATAACTGAATTAACCTACACAATCCAACCATGACACCAACATCATAAAAGAAACTATAACATAATACAATCAAGATAATACAAATGTATAAGAAGTACTAAAGCAGCGACCAACTGCATCTACCAGCAGCTTTAAATATAAAGGTCGGCTAATTGGTTTCAAGTTTCAACTGACTAGTGAAAAATAAAGCTTCATCCGCATCCTCCCTGGACTGGTCTCTAGCACCTACTGGTTGCGGCTGATTGCTCGTTTGATCTATGTATTTGCCTACGCACTTTCTACCACAAAATACGTCAGAAGAGATTGAGGAATTGATTAAATTGGCTGACTGAGTTCTGGGAAGCGGAGATGATGAGACGGAGAGTATCTTCGGAACCGAGACACAACGTTTTCCTCCGAGTCGGAGAAGGGCCGAACACGGTCATGGAGAAAAAAACCCTCGGTCGATGAAGCTGGAGAGGGTGAAGGAAGAAAGAGACTGCGGAGAGAAAATAAAAGAGCTAAACGGCGTCGTTTCATTGTCCCTGTATATAACTCAGATGCAGTGTCACTCCATATCCGATTTCCCCCTAAATATAACTCTTGATATTTCAAAACATGATAATAGATGATACTTGTTGTCACACTCGTAGTGTGAGGTATGATAATAGCTGGCATCATCATACTTACAGTACAACAAGTGTGATAATAGTTACCATCTATTATCACATTTATTTAAACCAAGCGTGATAAGATTTTTTTTTATAAATGATTTTATCATGTTTTATACTTCAAAGGTGTAATAGATTTTTTTTAAATTTATATTAATTTACATTTTATTATAATAAATTGTTTCATTTTTTGTTTAATTATCTCAATTTCATTTTTGTTTTCTATACCAATTATTAGATGTTGAATTATTAACAAGATTTGATAATACAAATAATTAAACCTAAAAATACATCAAATATATTGAAACATAAAAACACAATATACATCAAATATATGTTTCATTACGTCACTATGTACATCAAATATCAAGATATTTCAAAACATGAATACATCATAAAACTACAATATCTTGCCTCATACTGATAGGTACGGTCTATCTATGGACCTTTACCACACACTGCGTCATCTCCTCTGGATCATATCAATATCTTAATCATAATAGGGCATGAGATCATTACGAAAAAAATTAGAAACATATTTAATGACAACAATAAGCATCAATTTTATAAAATATATAACCATTGATAAGGTATTAGTAATAATCAGTTGCAATTAATCCAAAATGTGCTCGATCTGGCCAATCAACTTGAGAATCGGCGTCAGTTTCATGGATCTCTTTCACGGAGGATATAACAAATAAAAGTCTCTGACGCATGTCTTAACGAATCTGATATGTCTTATGCATCATTATACAAATTGCCATTCACGTTGTGGAACATATATTCCTTGTATATTGCCAGATTCGTCCATATCATCGGCTACCAAACTAATATTCGAACGACTTGGTTTAGGAGGATCGTCTATTGAACGCTTTTTATTGAGTTTTTCATTGTGAAAGTACCACAGAGAATACTTCATATCGTATCAATAATGAGATTCATCCAAACTTTAAATGTTGTTATTGTAGCTAGCGCCATTCCAACACTTATCACCAAATTTAGAGCTGTGTAAAACACTAAAGGGAGATTCCTAATTTTAAAAACATTAATAATTTGGAGTAAATACAGGCATCAAATGGTTACTCTTACATCTCTCTTTTCAAATAGTAAGAATAAGATTCGGGATAAGTTCTAAAAACGACATTAAATTTGACCACACGTACTACTCCAAATACGAAACAACTACAGATGTAAGGGTCGTTAAATAAAATAGACATTTGAATAAGACTTGACTTAATAGCTATTTTTGTTACTTTATAAGACTTGACTTGACATTTAAATAAGACTTGATTTAATAGCTACACCCCTTTTAGGCTTTCGAGCCAAATTTCTAGGCCTCGTGCCACCCATTGTAGGCTCTCAAACTAAATTTCTAGGCCTCGTGCCACCCTCTTGCATGTTCTCGAGTCAAATCCCTAGGCCTCGTGGCACCCCCTTGTAGACTCTCGAGTCAAACTCCTAGGCCTCGTGCCACCCCTTGTAGGCTCTCGGAGCCCTAGGTCCTTTGGACCATTATCAATAAAATAAAATATTATTAAAAAAAAAAAACTTGCACCATGTTATCGACAGCCGCTTGCACCACGTCATCTTTGGCTGCTATGCATCATCTTCCGCCATGTTTTCTTCATCCATCTCCATTATTTTTAATTTCTTCATTGAAGTCATTGTCGTTGCTCTCATGTAAAAAAAATCTTAATCTTACAGATCTTCACCATTGTCACTCACCCAACAGAAAATTGAAGGCCTTTCCAATCTCGGGACCCTGTGCGGTTGATCCGCTCTCACAGAGCCTTAGCCGTCCGTGCCAAAAAGATTCCATATTATGTCAATATGCAGTCTATAGACATCTCGTGAAAGTTTCAAAGGCATTATATGACCGTCGAGTTTTCTATATCACTGTAACATTACTAAAATATACACTTTTCCAAGCCATAGAAATGATTGAAAAAATTTGATGGAATTTGGAGGGAAAAAATGAATTCTGGCTAAATAAGGTGACTAGAACGAGTTTCCTAAAATATATTTCGAACATTTTGTTGCCATCTCTCCGTAACTAATTCAACAAATTTCTAGTCAAATGCGCCTGTTTAAGTTTTTTTTTTTATCATTTTTTCCAATTTTTTATTTAATTTTTAGTGCCATTTTTTTGTAACTAAATTTCCTGTCGGCCAATTTATTTTCCAACAATTTATGGGCACTTTTCAGCCAATATAATTTTTCTGCCAGTTTGTGCCTATTTTGTGGCCACAATTATTTTCCCACCATTTTATGCAATTTTTCGGCAAAGTTTTTCAGAACTAATTTTTTCGGCTTATATTCAGTTTTTAATTTTTAAAATTAAATGTTACCAATTTAAATTTATTATTTTACTATTTTGAAACTTTACTATGTTAAGATTATAATTTTAATTTAATAATTGTTATTATAAAAAAAAATTAGTCATTAGTATGGAGCTACTCTTGCATACACCGGGAGTACCTACTCCCTCGCACGACGTCCTTTTCATTAAATGAAAAGCGATGTCGTTTACTTTAAGTTGCTTCAATAAAAGATCGATGTTGTTTCTGAAAATATACAGTCATTTCTGAGTAATATCTATACATTTCTGATGAATCTAAAACCATGAAAACAATCTGATAATTATTGGACCGATTCTGACGAATATATATGCAGTTCTGGGGAATAACCAATGATTTATCATGAAGATCGAAGCATTTCTGCAGGGAATGGACGCAGGCTGTTGAAAATAGACGAGAAAATAATCTGAAGAATATACAAGGGTTTCTGAGGAATATACATGCATTTCTGAGTAATATTGATACATTTCTGATGAATATGTAACCATGAAAAAAGTCTGATAAATATTGGACTGATTCTGAAGAATATATATGCAGTTCTGGTGAATATCCAATGAATTACGATAAAGATTGATGCATTTCCACTGAAAATTGATGCAGGGTATTGAAAATAGACTACAAAATAATCTGAAGAATATACAAGTGTTTCTGAAGAATATACAGCCATTTCTGAGTAATATCTATACATTTCTGATGAATATGAAACCATGAAAACAATCTGATAAATATTGGACCGACTCTGACGAATATATATGCAGTTCTGGGGAATAACCAATGATTTATCATGAACATCGAAGCATTTCTACTGGGAATATGGACGCAGGCTGTTGAAAATAGACGAGAAAATAATCTGAAGAATATACAAGGGTTTCTGAAGAATATACATGCATTTCTGAGTAATATTGATACATTTCTGATGAATATGAATATGAATATACAACTATTTCCATTAATAAAACGACGTCGTTTTATTTTAAATCAAAGCGACGTCGTCAGAGGGAGTAGGTACTCCCGGAGCATGTAAGAATTTGCGATTAGTATGTGTGTGACTTGTGTTTGAGAATTATCTTCAATGGTGCGTCAGGGCCGGCCTAGAAGAAATGGAGGCCCTATGCAATAAGGTTTGAGGCCTTTTTCTTTGGACATGCTCATCCTGCCCATACGAATTTGGAGGCCTCACTCATTATAATTTGGAGGCCTTTTCCTTGAAGAATTTGAAGGCTCGAGGCCCTGCCCATACGGAGGCGCAGTGCGGCCGCTCCGCTTGCACTAGGCTAGGGACGGCTTTGTGGTACGTAGATTGTCTTCAATAAAAAAAGAGCTAAATGAAGATGAAGGTGTTGTATTTGTTGAATTGTAAAGGAGAAGATAGCGGACTAGAAGCAATGAGGTTGTGTTTGTGTAAGAAGTTGAAAAAAAAAGTAAAGAAATAATTTAAATGGTGTAGTAGATAATGTGAATGAGGTTGGATATATAAAGTTGCGAATGAGATTGTAATGTGGAGTTGGTTGAGTTTGTGTGGAGATTTGTGTTTGTTGATGGAGAAATTTGGACCGTTTGATATAATTGGTTAATGGCATAAATTGTGTTGTATGAATCTATATGAAGTTTGATTAGTCAATAAGAAATCAGCAACAAATTTCCGCCAACTTGCGGCGATTATGGTTTTTTAATTTTTTTCCATCGTTTTTCGACAACTTTTCGGCCAATTATATGTTTGTTGAGGGGAAATACAGACTGTGTTATGGAGTTGATTATCAATGATAAATAATTTATATCGATGAATCCACTAAGGTCCGATTAGCCAATAAATCTTTTTTCCCAGCCAACTTGCAGAGATTGTGAGATTTCAAATTTTTCTGTCATTTTTGACTTTTTAGTCATGTTTTCGAGACATTTTGTGACCACTTTCCAATCAACATTCTTATTTTGTTTTTATTCCTATTTTCAGATCATTTGTCATTTAATACTAAATATTTTAGAGAAAAAAATCCTATTAGAATTTTGAACTCCCACCCCTTACTCAGTCAAATGATCAAAAATTCCGTATAAGATACAAACCGTATTAATTTTTTTTTTTTTTTTTTGTAGAAATAATAACTCTTTTAGTTCGCAGCAAATGTTTCACCGTTCATCCGGCATTCATCACACCACCACCTACAACAACCCTTCCTCCGGCCCCACTTATCTCCATCATCATATCGCTCATATCGATCGTGCCTCCACCACTGGTGGTGTGCCTCCTCCATAATTCAAAGAGTTTGTCACGGGAAGAAAAGTGTTGGGGGCTGATCCATCTGCTAGATCGGGCATTGCCTGAGATTCCACCGACTCACACCACTGCGAGTCCGTGTCTAGCTAAATACATTTACTAATTCTGGCATCACCTGAGATTCCATCAACTCACATGCATCAAGATTTTTATATGTTTATAGATTTATGGTATTTTGCGATTACTTTTCCACCAAAGTTTTTGGGAATCTTCTGTTCTGACAAATTTACGGTCAAAGTTTTATTTATTTTAGCCTCATTTTCTTGTCAATCAATTTTATTTACTTTTTAGTCTTATTTTCCAACTAATCTTTTATTTATTTAAATTTTTATTAGAAAATAGTACATGAAAACTGCTGTGAAATTTGCGGCCAATTTTTTACCAGCTCAATTTGATTGAAAATAATTATTTTAGTAGTGTAAGTGACTAACTGGACTAACATTTTATGCAAATCGGACTCGATTATATACACACACTATAGAATGGGATGAAGTTTGTTACAATCATATTTCTTATTAAACTTGAATATTTCATAGTAAATGGTTGATAAAATCGGGACGTTGGCATTTTGAATAAGGAGATCAGCTATTCCAACTAATACTCTTTCAGCAGCTTGGTATGGTTATGCGACAACATTAATACAATGTCAATGTCCAGATAGTACATTTTGACAACTTCAACTCAATTTTCCGACAACCTTATACAAGGTGACTTTCAGCAAACGTATAACATTATTTTTTGGAAAATTTTAACGCAATATTATCTCATTACATTCGTAATTTAAATATATAAATATAATATTTTTAGATTTGTCAGAATATTGACAGTATGAAACCTTATTAAATTGAGCATAATAATAATAATAATAATAATAATAAAACTGATTGACTATGACGATACATGAATATGAATGCCAGTCTAACATTCTATGGATCAAGCAGAAGATTGGCCAAAAAACTTAGATTTTTTGTTTAAAAAAAAACAAAGGAGTTTCGTCACATACTAGCTGCTGTAACATCATCAAATAATCTTGTAGACGCTTATATTTGCAACCTTTTTCTCTTTATTATTTATTTAGTGCCTACGCACAAAGAAAAGAAAGTATAAGATGCACCCTTTTTCCATTATACATCATTTCGCAAACAAAATACAAGTGTCAAGTACAACAAGCGAGAGTGAAAAGGTAGAGACCAGTACATGTATCAAATTACTACTTCGTTGAAAAGACCACATCCATACCCCAATCTCATACGTACATAGGAATGGCATTGTGGAGATCACAATGCGATAAGATAAGTGTACACGTAGCGAAGCATGATAGATTTAAGCACACTTGAACCCTTTGGGGGCCTTTTTGGAGCAGACATTAAGGAGCAATTCAAGGGAGACTGGGATGTTCAAGTTAACTCCAAGGACATTGGCTTTAAGGGCAGTGCAAAGGCAGAATGCTGCTTCAGCGTCAGTAATGCCCTCAAGAAGAGAGCAGCAAGGTTTAACTGGAGGAGAACCTACCACAACATTGACCAGACCAAGGATATCAGCACAGGCAGCCAACTTTAAAGTATCCTTCGGGCACTTTGGTGAGGAAGGAGTTGGACAGGGTTTTGGTGTAGGCTTAGGCTTGGGCTTGGGTTTAGGTGTTGGGCAAGTTCCACAAGCACCGACAGCCGTGAAGAAGAGGATGTTGAACATGAGAAAAAGGGCCAGTACCCCAGCGCTACTTCTCCTCGATGCCATTGTAGCAGAACAAGAAAAATACTAAACACCTTAAATGGATTAGGAGAAAGGAAGCGCGATCGAGTTAAGTGAGTGTGTGGCTTGAGATGAAGCGTATTGTGGGGAGAATAATTTATAAGGGGAGAGCATGTTGTTGAGGTTGTTTTCAAATGGTACATTTTATAGAACTGTTTTAAGATTTTATTTCCATGGCCGTGTGATAATGTGGGCCTATCATTTAAATTTTAGCTGGCATGAAAACCAGGAGTTACTTTCTACAGTAGGGCACCTTATTGATATTTGGATTGTAGTGTTAGTGGGACTCTGGGACTTATTAGCAAAGCAAAGGATTTTTTTTTTTTTGAGAAAAACCGAAAAGGGGACCTGAACTATCACTGCTTACTCAATTGCAGTCAGAACTATCATGATTTCTAAAAAGGGTGCAATGAAAAAAAATTGGACTGATTTTCTAAATTAAAATTTACCATTACATTTCAAACCTAATATTATTATAAAACTTAGATTTGTGTGAGAAAATTACGTCATTTGGTTATCAAAAGACGTCATTTTCTTTATGTGCGCAAAATGATATAATTTATTTTGATAATCAAACGATGTAATTTTCGCACACAAATATAAGTCTTATAATAATATTAGGTTAGAAATGTAATGGTAAATTTTATTTTAGAAAATCAGTCCATTTTTTTTTCGTCGCACCCTTTTTGAAAATCATGGTAGTTCGGACCGCAATTAGGTAAGTGGTGGTAGTTTAGGGGCCTTTTAATTTTATCCTTTTTTTAATATAAAGATGGTGCTTTTATTGAATATACGGGAGAAAAGGATGATACAGTTCAATTTAAACAACATAAAAACGATTTGATTGTTAATGACTATCTAATAAAATGATAATGAAATTCTATTTGTCAAAGGATTTAGATTTCTTTTTTACTGACCCTTTCGATGAAGAGACTTCATTACAAGAAAGAGATTTTTTGTTGTTTATTACCGACGTGAAGTCTTTTTTTTATGATGGTCATGGACCGCACATTCCGATCCCTCCATATGAGTGAATTAGTCTTTTGAATATAACAAATAACACTTTATAAGAAAGTGTCTGAAATAGATGAAGTCTCATGCAATATCACATATGAGGCTCTAAAGTTACCTTGTAAGCCTTGAACGGGCCCCACCCGATGCTTCACGCAGCCCAATGCCTCCCACTGGCTCCGCCTATGACTTACACACATAATTTCTTATAGTGAACATCAATGATTTTATTCAAAAACATAACTATAGTGGTGGCCGAGTGGTCAGATAATTGTCTGTCATCTCTGGGGTCTCTAGTTCAAACCACATGGGTGGTCGCCCATATTTCTACTTGATGCTAGATATCATAATGTCATCTCACTACAATAGTTTAAGACTTAACACCATGCTTATTTTAAGATTTTTATCATGTTTGTCAGACGTAATGAATACGATCGTCAAAAATACAGAATATGTTAATAGATCATTCATTATCTATATTCTCACATTTGAAAATAAAATGTGATAATAGATAACAAATCTATTACCACCTGGGAAGCTTGTTGCGGGAAAACTGCTGCCGCTAAAGGCAGTGTGACCTTGCCATACGCAACAACCCTAAATCACTTTCTATTCCTCGAAGAGATATAAATTTGTTGGGTTGTAATTCTTGTTATAGAAATCAAAGAGCTTACCTTTTCTTGATTGTTATTTTGCATTTTATTTATCACCTCCAGTTGTTTGCGAAACTTACACTCCCCTACTTTTGGACATATTCAATTCAGTGTAACGACCGTGTGTATGTCCACATAGGCAGATTTCAAATCTTTTAATATATCAATCGATAGTTTAATACTGTGCGGGACAATCCATTATTAACAACAGCTCATCAGAGTCAATTTATGGACTTCACATATGTCCCAAATTCCGGGCAGCAATTACATTGAGAGAAGTGAGGAATTTTTACGGGAATAGTGCCCATCACATTGCCATGACACTATCTTAGTTATACTAGACTGTAGTAGACAATATATGGTGGGTAAGAAAGTTAAAATGTCACACATGATTGTCGGTGCGACTCCTGTCGCATTTTGACCTAGTTTATCTGGTACATAGTGTCAGAGTTACTTGTGATCAATCGTAACTGATGGTTGGTGCTGGAGTCTACTTTCTCTGCATGTTGGTCGTTGGTGTAGAGACACCTTGGTACTCATATATGGTGTTTTTCAATCCAGATCTGATCTGAATTCTCTGGAGTTCGGATCTGGAACACTCTCTAGGCTTCTCGAACCCTCCTTAGGCCTAGTGCCATCATTTTGTAGGCTCACCGAGCCCTTTTTAGATTTCGCGCCACCCCGACATTTCGCCGATAAATTTTTTGGATCCTATCAATGAAATAAATAATTAAAAAAATAATAATAATATTAAGCTTTACATTAGCTGCCTTAATCTGACCTGGATATTTTCTTGTGAGCAGCTCATGAACCACACGTTACTCTCAGGTAGGTGTCACTTTTGTCGTATTGTTGAGGGCTGGTTGCTCTTGGAATGAAATAAATTGATGCTATCTACCCACTCGAGACTTAGCGATATCACACCGGCTATATTATTCATGTGTTGTCCATTATCATGTAAAATATGAAAATATACTACACATAAGTTTTTGGGTTCCATTCTTAGGAGCATACGCGTTGAATTTTACTGAATAATTATAAAAATTAATTTATAAATGAAATATTCGTCAAAATATATCTGAAAAGAATATACATCTCAATCATTTAATAAAAATAATACTAAAAAATAAACACAAAGATATTAAATGGATGACGTGACTGCATAAGCAATTGAAAGATAAGTTCCATTGAAAAAAAGCCCTACACCAACATGGCTGTCGTTTTACAAGTTTCATGATCATTAAGGGCCTGTTTTGTTTAGAAAAACATAATAAAACAGAAATTTTAAAAAAATTATGTTTGCTTAAAAGAAGTATGAGAACTAAAATTAGGTAGAGAATTAGAAAAGAAATTTTAGTAAATTTAAAAGTGTTTTATCATTTTCCTCATATTTTTTAATCTAAACAAATAAAAACTATAAAAGTTCATTTTCTCCCTCATTTTAATTTTTGACTCATTTTTGCTAAACGAACCATAAGGTAAATGCTAATAATTAATCAAGTAGGTTCAGGTCAAGCCCATAACTTTATGACTGTACCTTACTTTTTCATAGTTTAAGGTAAAATTAAGTAGATTAAAGAGATGTTACTGATAATTGTTGAAATTTTTTAAAAGAATAGTATTTAATCTATTCTTTTTAAGTTAGTGCAAAATGTGGAACGGAGTGATTTATATTGATGCAAAATAATTTTTATTATGAATAAGTAAAGTAAAATAATTCATGACTTTTAATAGAAAAGTAATTATTAAACATGTGTATTGAGATGTCTAAATAATAAGAAAAAATAAATAAATAAATTTAGTGTAGTAACAAATACTCCATACATTTTTACTAATAGTCGTTTAAGTTTAAATTGAATAGTTTAATGAGATTTTAATACTAGCTATTAACAAAAAAAAATTCTTCTTTTTAATTCTAGCTATTGACAAAATTTAATAGAAATGTACTAGATGTATTCTTTAAAATTTTGTATAAAATATAAAATACGGTGTATTATTAATGCTGTAAAAAAAGTTTATAGATTAGGATTGTGAAGTAATTAGTTGCTTACTTTTCAACCTATGTTATAGTATTAAATGTACATCATAATTGTTAAGTAATAACTAAAAAATTATAAATATTAATTAATGATAAATAAAAGGAAACAGAAAAAATAAAAAATAATTGAACGTAGTAGCAGTACTACCATCCATTATCATCAATTGAGTATTGTCATTGCCAGCCCTGCTGTCCCGAACCGCAAATTCTTGTGTACTCCGGGAGTACCTGCTCCCTCGTGCGGCGTCGTTTTGATTTAAAGAAAAACGACGCCGTTTCATACAATTCTTGAGTACAACAACGCCGTTTTCTCTGTCTATACACCAAAACGTGTAAAAACCCCATTCTTCATCAGAAATGTCTCCATATTCACCAGAATTGATTATATATTCACCAAAATTGCTTATATATTTATGAGATTATTTTATAGTCTAAATTTATTTTTTTCACTTTCATATTCATCAGAATTCATTAGATATTCACCAGAATTGCTTATATATTCACCAGAATTGCTCCTATATTTATCAGATTATTTTTGGGTCTTTATTTATTATTTTTGCTTCCATATTCATCAGAATTCATCGGATATTCACCCGAATTGCTTATATATTCACCAGAACTGCTCCTATATTTATCAGATTATTTTTATGT
>NQLW01000068.1:1373855-1378855 GCA_002312845.1 Kalanchoe fedtschenkoi
CATTGATCACACGTCAAGTTTAAATCATTTTGTCTTGCTCCTTATGTCACTCTTCAAACTTGAAGTTGTAATAAAATGGGGATTTTAGTTAAGCTTTTTGAATAGAAACATGACAGAAAATTTTTTCCACACATTCTCTTTTATTTAGACATGTGAAATGAGCAGTTTATTTATGCATATGGAATGTCCAATCTCAGTTTATTTTTTATTGTTATTATAATTATCATTGTATTCAAGTATTGGCAAATTTATCTTTTTCTTATAATTCGAATTCATATATTTTTAGTAGTGTTATAAAATATGCATGAAAGTAATTCATAAAATATAATATTTATAATTTAAAAATTATTAATAATGATGTTGTAAATAAGTATCCAACTATTACTAAAATTAAATTTGGTCAGATAATTTGAGTGTCAACATCCTGATGGTTGAGAATTGGATTCAATGTTTTTCAATAAATAAGCAATTTATGTCTTTAAAAATAAAATAAAATAATAAAAAACTGACAAATTATATTTGAATTTTCGTCTTTATTTATAATACTATTAACTACCAAAAACTACATAGAGTTAATAAATCATTTATATTTTTTACAAAAAGTATTATGAAAATTATTTATCACGATGGTGTGTTGTTCAAAAGCATAATAAATGAATTAACAATTAATAAAAATCAACATTAAGACTTTTTATCGCACTTCCTATATGAATCGTGATAACATGCTAGCACCTGTTATTACGCTTCTTTAGAGCGAAACTTAAATTGTGCTGTTTTATTGTTACTTTGAAGCTTTTTTTTTAGTGAAGTGTGATAATTGATTCTTCTTTTTTATTATCACGTCTCGATCATCTTTGTATTTTAAAATATTTACAAATTAAAATGTCATAAAAAAGTAAAGGTGATAAATAGAAATGTTGTAAATAATAAAATATGTACTATATATTACAAAATCAAATACATACTAAATACTAGAACAAATGACCAAACTAAGAACCAGGGCCGGCCCAGACAATTGGGAGGCCCTGAACGAAACTGAATTGGGGGTTTAGACAAACTTAAAGAGGTACAGAGTAAAAATAATGTATATTTAATTTTTGTATTTCTATTTAAGTTTAGAAATATTATATTTTTTACTTTTATAAATTCAACATAAAAATATGGAAATGAAACAAATAAACAAAACAAACATGCACCAAAATGCGATAGACCCTCATACCAAAGAAAAGTGATCCTCCCATTACTTTTCACCCTTATAAAAAAAATGAGATTTAAAAATAGAGATATAAAATAAGATTTAATATGTTTGAAAATAAAGATATTATACTTTTTGTTAATATTTTTTGGCTACACTAATAAATTAATTTTCTTCCCTAAAAATTGAATATATAATGTATTAGATAATTTTTTTATAAATGGAATGAAATCCAATAAAATGGGTTTGTCAACATTGGCCCACTTAGCTATGACATGTGAAGATTGATAAATACTAAAATACAAACTCTAATTACATTTTCATTTTCAGACAGCCGCAGCTTGCATCGTGTTATCGACTGCCGCTTGCACCACGTCATCTTTGGCTGCTATGCATCATCTTCCGCCATGTTTTCTTCATCCATCTCCATCATTTTTAACTTCTTCATCGAAGTCATTGTCGTTGCTCTCATGTAAAAAAAATCTCAATCTTACAGATCTATACCATCGTCACTCACCCAACAGAAAATTAAAGGCCTTTTCAATCTCGGAATCCTATGCGGCTGATCCGCTCTCACAGAACCTTAGCCGGCCGTGCCAAAAAAATTCCATATTATGTCATTATGAAGTCTATAGACATCTCGTGAAAGTTTCAAAGGCATTATATGACCGTCTCGAGTTTTCTATATCAATGTAACATTACTAAAATATACACTTTTCCAAGCCATAGAAATGATTGAAAAAATTTGATGGAAATTGGCGGGAAAAAATGAATTCTGGCTAAATAAGGTGACTGGAACGAGTTTCCTAAAATATATTTCGAACATTTTGTTGCCATCTCTCGGTAACTATTTCAACAAATTTCCAGTCAAATGCGCCTGTTTAAGTTTTTTTTTTTATCATTTTTGCCAATTTTTTATTTAATTTTTAGTGCCATTTTTTTGTAACTAAATTTCCTGTCGGTCAATTTATTTTCCACCAATTTATGGGCACTTTTCAGCCTATATAATTTTTCTGCCAGTTTGTGCCCATTTTGTGGCCACAATTATTTTCCCACCATTTTATGCAATTTTTCGGTAAAGTTTTTCAAAACTAATTTTTTCGGCTTAAATTCAGTTTTTAATTTTTTAAATTAAATGTTAAAAAATTAAATTTACTATTTTGAAATTTTGCTATGTTAAGATTATAATTTTAATTTAATAATTGTTATTATAAAAAAATTTGGTCATTAGTACCAGATTTTAAATTTTTTGCGGATCATATTTGTATCGAAAAAGGTCCGAGAAACACCCGAAAAAGTACATTTTTCGGGTCTAAATTTGACACACGAAAACTGTCCGCAAATAAGCCCGAAAAATAAATTTTCGGTTCTGTTATCGGATTTGTTTCGGGTCTCCGGGGTACGGATTAAAATACCATAAAATAGAGGGTCATTTGAGGGCCCTTTGCGGACTTGTTTCAGACTTAAATTTTTCGGATCATTTGAGGAGTGTTAGGGGACCAACTTTGAGGGACATTTTCGGGTCATAGGTGTCCTTTTTCGGGCTCCCAAACACAAACATTTGAGGGGAATTTTCGGACCAATGGAGGATATGTATGGGGCTTCATTTTAGGATTAGTTTCGGGTGTTTTTCGGAATTTTTTTGGGTGTGTTTTGGATTTTTTAATGAATTTTTGACGGTATGTAATTCATTTTTAATATGGATGAATTGGGTTGTATAAAAGTGTGAGATATGTTCATTTTATGTAGATTTAAAAATAAGAAAATTTTAAATTAATTCTTCATTATGCTATTATATTATCTTCAATTTTAGATTTGTAAATTTACTTTTCACGGATCATTTAAAGTTTCACATCGTTCAATTATTTACAAAATTATATATATATATATATATGTTAAATATATATGCATGTCATGTAATTAAATTAGGGGTGTTTAGTGAAATTAATGGTTTTTAGTTTCAAGTTATTTCATAAAATTTGAGATATTATGGAGTGTATTATTATCAGTAATACTACTGTAATATGATTTTAACAATGAAATTATGATAATAAAATAGTTTTTCAAAATATTTAAGAAGTGAAAACATAATAGTTCAAACATGAAAACACATAGTGGTCACATAAAAGTTAAAACATAAACGAAATCAGCAATGTTCATGAATGCAGATGGGCATGCAGTGGGTGGCCTAATCTGTAAAGCCAAAAGGACCAGGAGCATCACCAGTGGCATCCTCACTTGGTGGATAAGGCGGTCCAGCATTGGAAGGTCTCATGTCGCTCCTGCTACCGGTCAGGAGGTATAAAATTTGTTGTTGGGTGCGGCTCGACTCCTCATATGCTCGCCTCGCCTCCTCACGTGCTCGCCTTGCCTCCTCATTTGCACGCCTTAACTCCTCATGTGCGCGCCTCGCCTCCTCCTTTGCGCATGTAGCCTCCATCTTGATTTCCTGGCCAGCTTCAGCCTGTGCGCGAATCTGTGCTTTGAGCAGCTCCAACTGTTGGGTAAACTCATTGTTAGTCCTGCGCCCTAGATTAACCAACGAGCGACCTGTACTGGAGCTACTGAAGTCGGACTCATAAAATTCCACTTGACTGCCAAGTCCTCTATATTGAGTGCCACTGTCATCAGAGTTTTCTTGAACTGTGGACCACAGCTGTAGCTCCTGCTATGCACTAGGAAGAGACGCGAAGACCGGATCAACTGCTGAACGAGCCTACAAGGCCCCTTCCATCGATTCCTACATTGTTATAAAAGAATTGATGAGCGGTGAAAAGTCAATCAGACTAATTTACTTAAAACCGAGTTAATGGTGGGGTATGTTACTCACAGAGAATTGAAATGCTTGTGGATCAACAATTCCAGTCTTTTTGTTTGTATGAGTGCAAACATAAAATTCGGTGGGAGGGACGACTTCTCCACGTTTGGACTCCTGCTCAGTAAAATGCAAATTATGTTAATGTGTATGTTAGCATTAATTATGTTAAAAAGCAATACATTTATTTAATAAATTACGCATACGAGATTATATCGTTGTTACCAGTCTGGTGTAAGACTTAAAAGAAGGCTCTGACCCAGTAGCTATCTGTTTAGCAAGCTTTTGATCTTCTCGTTGCTTATCGAGAATGAGTGGGACATGCTCCGGTTGAACGAACTCAGGCAAAGTGTACTCATCGACATCGTCCTTTCCCTTTCTGCGTTTTGAAAACGCATCACTAATGACTTTCTGGATCTTCGCCTTGAAATGTTTCTTGGCCTTTAGTTCTTCATTTGGATGCCATGCAAACAAACGCTGCAGCAATAAATTAATGAGAGGCAGTGTTAGTTTAGTATCCAACAAATAAAAATATAAAAATTTACAAGCGATTTACTTAGTTTAATCACGTTTATTAGATGTAAACGTGATTAAAGATATCTTCTATCTTTAATTACGTTTTGCTCTAAGAAACGTGATTAAAGATCATATCTTTAATCACGTTTCCAACCAATGAACGTGATTAATGATACCTAGTCATAAAACACAGTCGTTTTGCCTTCTTATATCACGTTTTTCAATTTGAAACGTGATTAAAAATCAAACGTGATTATAAATAGGCATTATTTAAACTCAAATCTGTACTAGTGATAGTGGAGTCGGACTCATCACGGGTCAGCACTTTATAAAAAATCTCCACATACTTTAACATGAGTGAATTAGTCTTTTGAATATAACAAATAACACTTTATAAGAAAGTGTCTGAAATAGATGAGGTCTCATGCAATATCACATATGAGGCTCTAAAGTTACCTTGTAAGCCTTGAACGG
>NQLW01000068.1:1383855-1387944 GCA_002312845.1 Kalanchoe fedtschenkoi
GTGCTAACTAACTAACGAGTAAAGGGAGAAGGATCCGTGAAAGTCGTCGATGAATAAAAAAAAGCAAACGAGTTGGGGTACTGTAAAGAGGTAACGATGGAATAAATTGAAGCGAAAAACAAAGTAAAGCGGGAAGGGTCGTCCAGTTACCAAGTAAAACAAGAACGGGGATTACGGAAATGAAACTAATGGTTTTACGATCGAAAGTAAAAGGGGTGGAACAGTTGACAAGTCGGCGCGGAAACAGGAATAGGAGTAGAATACACGAGAATGATGATTTAAGTAAAGCGGATGATTAATAGATTTAATAGATTGGATTGAATCGACAGAGAACGATGATTAAGTACGAAGAATGAGATCGTATAGCGGGACGGACGCATGGAATAATTCTATGCGGGGTTGGAAGTAAAGCGGCCGAGAAGACTAGAAGCGCCGACCAATCACCTAGGTACCTACGCCATCTAATTATACGATGTGCATGCAAAAAAAATAGTCGCAATATGAAATGGCCAAGGAAATAGAATGCCCGGATCGAAAAGCAGAGGGATGACGGATGAGAGAGACGCACTGCCTTCTCTCTATGCCAGGCGGCTGCCGCCCTGGCCGCTATTGACTCCTGCCTCTTTCGCGCTCCAATCCGCTTTTGCCGACTGCTCATCAGCTCCTACTCCCTCCCGCATCCGACCATCTCGCGCTGCAGCCACTCTCCGGGCCTCGCCTCGGCTTATCGCTCCAACAGCTATTTCCCAGCCGTGGCTGCAGTCTGCCGGCATCGTCCCTTCCCACACCCAGCGTCGAGCTTGGCCACGCCCTCCCCCAAGTCGGCTGGTGCTCCAGACCCCGCCCCCTGAGGCTGGTACAGAAGGTCCCAACGGCCAGTTTTTTGAAATTCTAGCCCAACCGACTAGTTTGTTCTCTGCACCGCGCCCGACCTGGGCTGGCCCCTTCGCCCCTCCACAATCTGCTGGCCTCTGCTGCATCCCTGCAAGGCCTTTGAGGCCCGGGTCAGATGGCTGAAGAACAAGGACGAGAATATGGCATTCTTTCATGCCGTTATGAGGGAGAGAAGACAGAATAGTAAGCTTAGGCTCATGAGGTGCGATGGGTCCGGCCCCAAAAACGATAATGAGATGGAGGCCTCACTCTCGGCACACTTCTAGGGAATCTTCTGATAGGAGTTTGTTTCTGGACAGCTCACATGGACTTTTAACACTTGGCTGAATCCATTTGACATGAGACTTCAAGAACTTTCCAAATTTGACACGCGGCAAGCCCACTCCGGATTTGAATAACTCTTGGGATTTGAACTCGATTTATGCAGCGCAGTAACTTTAGTATCTCCTTCCATGTTTCTAAGGACAACAAAATCATCACAATAATTTAGTAGCATCCAATCCTTAGAAAGATCTGTATGAACACTTAGGAATGAGTTCACTTGATTGTTTAATTGACGGGCTCGAGCTCGAGTAATTGGTCTGTGAACAGCAGTTAGCGGACTTGTCGGATGTGTATCTGAGATAGACAACGACTCCTCATTAGATGACGTGATGTCCTCATCATCTTCTGAGGGGAATTTGAGACCCCCGAGGTGGACTTCTGCCATAATGTGCCATGCTTAGGGCTGTTTTGAAGAAAAACATAAACACGTGGAAAGAGTGCTTGCCTCATATTGAGTTTGCTTATAATCGTTCATTACATTCTACTACAAAAATGTGCCCTTTTGAGATTGTTTATGGTTTTGTGGCTCGTTCTCCTATTGATTTGTTACCTCTTCCATCGTCAGAGAAGGTAAATCTTGATGCAAAAAAACGTGCTGAATTGATTTTGAAAATACATGAGACAACTAAGGAGAATATAGAACGCATGGATGCTAAATTTAAACTTGCTGGTAGTAAGGGACGGAGGCATATAACCTTTGAACCTGGTGATTTAGTTTGGATACATCTTAGGAAAGAACGATTTCCGATGTTGAGAAAATCTAAATTGTTGCCTAGAGCTGCTGGTCCTTTCAAAGTTTTGCAGAAGATTAATGATTATGCATAAAAGCTTGATTTGCCTGCAGATTTCGTTGTTAGTCCCACGTTTAACATTGCAGATTTAAAACCGTACTTGGGAGCAGACGAAGAGCTTGAGTCGAAGACGGCTCAAATGCAAGAAGGGGAGGATGATGAGGACATCACGTCATCTAATGAGGAGTCGTTGTCTCTGTCAGATACACATCCGACAAGTCCGGTAACTGCTGATCATGGACCAATTACTCGAGCTCGAGCCTGTCAATTAAACTATCAGGTGAACTCATTCCTAAGTGTTCATACAGATCTTTATAAGGATTGGATGCTACTAAATTATTGTGATGATTTTGTTGTCCTTAGAAACATGGAAGGAGATACTAAAGTGCCTGCGCGGCATAAATCGAGTTCAAATCCCAAGATTTATTCAAACCCGGAGTGGGCTTGCCGCGTGTCAAATTTGGAAAGTTCTTGAAGTCTCATGTCAAATGGATCCAGTCAAGTGTTAAAAGTTCATCTGAGCTGTCCAGAAACAACAAAATACATTTTGTTGGCTTTTAGTAGAAATTTGGGCTTTGGGCTTAAGTTAGACTGATAATAGGATTTGGACTATGGGCCTGGGCCTATTAATAATAGTCCAAATTTTATCAGTGATAGAAATCCTAATTAGCATAGAAGAAGCTCTTTCCTTCCTTATATATAGATAGTTGTAGTATTCTTTTTGAGTTGAATTTTGTTTAGATTAAAGTTAGCTGCTGCTTCTTTTTCCTGTATTTGCGCGTGTCGGCTAGATCGCCCGTTTACTTGTCTTCAGAATTCCCACTCTTGTTTTTATTTTAGATTTGCAATTTCAGTTGCTTATTCATCTTGTTCTGCGTTCTTCGATTGCTAGCAGGTACAAAGACCTTCGTGCTTCCGCAAGATCAATGACACTTCTGGAGTAGGTGTAACTATTGCTAAGGCGCAACGTCCTGGACAGTTGTAGTCGGATCGCCAACATCTTCTCCTCCCAAATCGAAACCCTATCTCATCGAAAGATCGGGACCACACAAACTTCTATCAATTGGTAATCAGAGCCAGATTTTCTAATGCGAATGTCAATTTATTTCATAGATGAATATAAAAACTTATTAGATAGCAGAGTCAACGGTATCTAAAAAGTTCTACCTACTATTGGATTTGAACCAATGACTCCTGCCGTATGGAAGCAATACTCTAACCACTGAGTTAAAAGAAAGAAACGGGACCCATCCCGTCGATAGATTATAAATGGAAGATTATTTATAAGCAATACCAATCAAAAAAATCAAAGAGCTATGATGTTGAATCATAGAATATTAATATTAATCTTGACAAGAAATTATCTACATAATAAAATAGATATTACAAGCACAAGGGCTATAGCTCAGTTGGTAGAGCAACTCGTTTACACGTGCGCCAAAGTTTTTCAGAGAAGTCCATCATGTAATCAAAAGATTTGATCTTCTTGAGAAATCAATGTCTTACTCCATGACTTTGAGGGAACAATAGCCTGACAAAGGGTTCGGTGCCTATTTAATTATGCGCCAAATAAACCCGGCCTTTGATTTGAGATATTGATAGGGTGAATATTCAGTTTATTTAATGCTAGTCAGAATGAGCACAAGGACTTCAAAAAATCTCTCGGTGAGAGATTTCTAATTTTTTTTTCGTATTCTCCCCCTACTTCTACCAAAAAAAAAATCCAGAAAAAACCCAGAATTTTTTTTTCTTTTTCATTCTTGAATTCCAGATTTTAGTTTCTAAATTCGTCTTCTCCTAAACCCTAAGCCTACACACACTTTGAGCCTGTTTTTTTTTCTTGGTCTTTGCTTGTTGAATTTTCTGCTGCATCGTCGTGTCTAGTTGCTGGTCTAGGTTTTCAGTCACTTAGAACTTCGAGTTCTTAGCACCAGAAAAAAAAATTCTTCGTTTACAGTTACAGATTTTTGAATTTTCGTTGTGAAATGCTTATTTTTAGTTCATTGTAACAAAGTTACTTCCTGCACTTCTGCAAAAAAAAAAAAAGAATTCAGTTAAAAAAATAAAATCTCAGAACAAA
>NQLW01000068.1:1406399-1441410 GCA_002312845.1 Kalanchoe fedtschenkoi
CATCAACTGCGCATCATAAGTACACAACAACATCAATCACCTACACCTAGAGACCACTATTGTAACGTAATCTAATTCAACTGAAAAAGAAAAAAATAAAAAGTCAAGGAAAGTAACATTATGATTACCTACACCAAGAGACAACAATATCAAAAGGACAAAAACAGATAGCTATACATAAAAAGAATCATCCAGTCGACAACACCAGAACCAACCAACAATGTTATCCGACACCCATAAACCAATAGTCCAACAGGATGGATTTAAACCGATAAAACAGGAAAAATATCCACTCTGCAGCACAAGAACTTAATAGCTGTTAGACGTATATGTAACTTTTTGTATTTTCCCCATTCTATAAGGGGTTTTGTGCATATTTGGTAATTCTTATACGTGTATATATTCGGGCCTATAGCTCTCATATGGAATACAAGTGCTATTCATAACGTGGTATCAAGAGCCAGAATTAGGGTTAGGTTTTTCTCCTAATCGCCGTTCCTGCGTGTTTGCACTTGCTCGTAAATTCGCCGTCGTTCGTCAATTTCTTCTTGTCGTTCATCGTTGGTGTTTCAATATGGCGTCTTCTAGTCCTCCAGCTTTTTCGTCGGGTGGTGTGCAGATTATGCGATGTCCAGTGCTTTTCAATGACACCAATTATCGCGATTGGGTTCGTCGCATGCGGCTGCACATGCGTGGTCTTCGTCTTTGGGAGTTTCTTACTGGTGATTTATCTTGTCCAGCTTTTCCTACTCCTACCATGCCTGTGATTCCTGGCGCTGATGAGACTGCGAAGAAGAAATTAATTGCTGATTATGATGACGATGTGGCATCATATGAGTCTCATTTTGTTGCCTATAGGACATGGTTAGATGAAGACGCTCATGCTGCTTCTATTCTTGCTGCTAGTATGGAAGAGCGCCTTTCTGCAGATATTATTGACTTCGATCAGGCACATTAGATGTGGACTTTTCTTCATAATCGTTATGAGCCTACGGGTCAGTCTACTTACATGTTACATTGCTGCTCTACGTCAGGAGCAACTGTTACGGCAGGGTGAAGCTACAGTTGAAGAGTTCTTTGATCAGATGTCCAAGGTGTGGCGTCATCTTGATTCTATTGGTCCTCCACTGTCACCTAGCACTTGTGAGTCTTGTACGGCTCAAAAGATTGCTCTTGAGACTCGTCGCACCTATGATTTTTTGACCCGTCTTGTACGTGCTCAGCTGATTGCTCGAGAGCCTTATGTGTCTATGATGGAAGCTCTTGCTACTGTTCGTAATGAGGAGATACGTCTTCGTATTGCAGGCTTTTTACAGTGTCCTTCAGTCTTGCCTGTTTGCTCTTCTGATTCTAAGATTTCCGCCCCTACACTTGCAGCGCCTCCTTCAGGTGGGGGTTCTTCTAGGAGTGGAAGGAGTGATTATCACTGTGACTACTGTGAGGCATTCTGTTTCAAGAAGAAGGCTCAGTCTCATCGAGGTGGTCATTCCTCACAGGGTGTAGGCAGTACTGGTGGTTCTGCTACAGGAGATTCACAGCGATATTCTGCTAGTTCTGAGACACAGGAGATGCTCATGTTGCTTCGTCGTACAATTGCCTCTACACCTACAGCTGCTGGTTCTGCCTGTTTTTTAGACCTCTTCTTTAAGTATTTTTCCATGGATTCTTAATTCTGGTGCTTTTTTTCATATGACTGCTGATAGAAACAGTCTTTCTTCCATTAGTACTCCATCTATTCCAGTCACTATTCAGACCGTAGATAGATCGCCTCTCTCTGTTGCAGGACAGAGCACTCTTTTGTCTTCCTCTTTTCATATTCCTGCTGTTTCTTATGTTCCCAAACTGATCATGCAGCTTACCTCAGCTGGCCAGCTCACTGATCATTGATTCTGACTCTTGTTGTGTTCAGGATCGCAGCACGGGTCTCCTAGTTGGTACAGGCCCTTATCGTCGTGATTCTCAACGTTTTTGGGAGCTTGACTGGCTTCGTCTTCCTTCCGCTGCTTCAGCCAGTCTAGTGGGATCAACTTCTTGTGCATCGTCTTTTACTCAGTGGCATCATCGCTTGGGGCATCTTTGTGATTCGCGTCTATCTACATTAGTTCGTCGTGGTCTTCTTCCATCTGTCTCTGCCGATGTATCTTTGGATCCGTGTCAAGGTTGTATGATTGGCAAATAGCTACAGCTTCCATATTATTCTAGTGAGACAATGTCGGAGCGTCCTTTTGATCTTGTTCACTCTGATGTATGAGGCCCAACTCCTTTCGTCTCGCAAGGCAGTCATCAATAATATATCATTTTTAAAGATGATTTTTCTCGCCACACATGAATTTATTTTATGAAACATCGTAATGAAGTTTTATCTATCTATAAGACTTTCGCTACCATGATCCGTACTCAGTTCGACACTGCAATTAGGGTTTTTCGTGCTATCTCTGCTCGGGAGTATCTTTCTGCAGCTCTTCGCCAATTTCTTTCTGAGCAGGGCACCCTTGCTCAGTTCTCTTGTCCTGGTGCTCAAGCTCAAAATGGTGTCGCTGAGCGCAAGCATCGTCATCTGCTTGAGACTACTCGTGCTCTTATGATTGCTTCTTCTGTTCCTACTCATTTTTGGACTGATGCAGTCTCTACAGCGACTTATTTGATTAATATTCAACCTTCATCAGTTCTTCAGGGTGGGATTTCATATGAGCGCCTTTATGGCAAGACCCCGGACTATTCTAGCCTTCGTCTCTTTGGTTGCGTGTGCTACGTGCTTCTTGCACCTCGTGAGCGCACTAAACTGACCATTCAATCTGTTGAGTGTGTATTTTTGGGATATAGTGTTGAGCATAAGGGTTATCGTTGTTGGGATCGTGTTGGGCGTCGCATGACAATTTTTCGGGATGTTACTTTTGATGAGTCTCGCCCTTTCTATCCTCGTCCTTCTGATGCTTCTCATGCATTTTTAGTTGAGCCACTATCTTTCCTGATGTTTCCTAATACTCCTATTGCCTCTATGCATATCCCCCGCAATGCGTCTCCTCCTCTGACCCCTTCACCTGAGGTGCCTTCTTTATCAGAGTCCACTTCACCGGCTCCTACAGGCACTATCTATGACCATAAACTGCCTATCACACATGTCTACACACGTAATCGGCGTGTTGATGCGCTTTCTCCTCCTGATATTTCATCTTCTAATGAGGATTCTTCTCCTGAACTACCTCTACGATACGTTCTTCGTGATCGTCAGTCGATCCGGCCTCCAAATCGTCTTGGTTTTTCTGGCATTGTCCTTTCTGAGTCAACTACTTACCGTGATGCCATTCATCATCAGGAATGGTAGCATGCGATGGCAGAGGAGATTGCTGCACTAGAGCGCACTGGCACATGGGATCTTGTACCTCTTCCCCCACATGTTCGTCCTATCACTTGCAAGTGGATTTATAAGGTTAAAATCCGTTCTGATGGTTCTATTTAGCGCTACAAGGCTCGCCTTGTGACTCGTGATTTTCAACAGGAGCATGGCCGGGACTATGATGAGACATTTGCTTCTATGGCTCACATGACCACTGTTTGTAATCAGTCTTCTTCCTGTTAGCTTCCATTTTCTGATTAGCAACCCCAACCAGAAACTCCACATACTCCCTCGACACCATAACCCGACCCGTTCCCCAGAGGAACTTCATCCGAATCGAGCACCTAATCCCGACAATCACCCGCTTCCCCACACTCGTAATCCCAGACTCTCTAAACCCAGCTGCAATCGCCAGCGTCACAATCGTCTGCGCTGACGCAACGTTCCGACACTCCACCGTGATAATCAGCGGCTCGAATCTGAACACGTCGTCACACTGCTGCGCCGACGCGTCAGCATCATCAACTCTAAAAAAAGCATCCAAGACCGCATCTTTATCGGCGAAGTCGTGGGTTATGAAAAGCCACAACCCGCCTCTGGCCTTCTTGTGCGCTGTGGATGAAGTGGGTGTGGAGAGGATGGAGATGCGGCCGGAGCAGGAGCTGGTGGTGTAGTAGGGAAAACAACATGACATACCAATTGAAAAGAAAAAATCTAATAAATAGAGAAAGAAGGGAAAACACCCGCTTAGCAGCAGAAGAACCAACAACACTAATTACCTACACCCACAAAATAAAATTTTACAGGATTCAACAAAACATCTTGAAATAAATAAATTAGTATATAAATAAGAAGAGAAAAACTCCACTTAGCAGCACCAGAACCCAAGCATACACCTGAAGACCACAAGTTTGGTGGACGCAAATAAAATAAACATATTTAGAAAATAAACAAATAACGAGATGAGAAACGGAAAACATCCAACAAAAAGCACAAGAACCCAGCACTGATTTTGCGAGCCAAATCAAAAATTTGAACTGCATAGGATTTGACAAGAGCACATCCGGGGAAGAAAAAACTAATTAATAAACAGACACTAAAACACATCAATTAAGCAGGCATAACTACCCAACAACACCAATGACCAAACACCCAGAGAACACTATTGTATCAGGACGAAATTCAGCAAAACATGCTGAAAAAATTATATAAAAAAAGAGTCGAGAAAAGGAGAAAATCCGCTCCTCAACAAAAGAACCCCACGTAAATCACCTACACCAACAGACCACAATACAGGACAAAATTATATAAAACATGTTGAAAAAATGCATTGATAAGAAAAAAGAATTATCCAACCAACAGCACAGGAACCCAACACCAATCACCTACACCGTGAGAGAAAATTCGAAGAGGACACATTGAAAAAGTGAAAAATAAACAGGTAAGATAAGGTAAAACACCAATATACAGCAAAAGAACCCAACAACAATGTTTACCAACACCAACCGTACAACAGGATGAAAAAGAAGCAATAAGCCAGGTAAAATATCCATTCCGCACCACAAGAACCCAACAGCAACATTTACCTACGCCCACACACCAACAGTTTAATAGGGTGGAATCCCAACAGCACATGTTAGAAAGAAGTTAATAAACAAAAAATAAGGGCAAAGTATTCACTCAGCAGCAAAAGAACTCAGGACCAATTACATACAACCTCAAGTAACAACCAGTGCAATTCAATAAAACATGATAAAGAAAACTAACAGAAGAACCTATTTCAAAACATCAACTTACTGCAAGAACTCAGAGGCACCACATAAAACAAATTGCAAAAGGAAAGAATTCAACAGAACATGTTGATAAAAAAGAAACTAATAAATACACATAGACGGATGTAAAAAGCAAACCCAGTAGCAAAATAGCCGAGCAACACTGATTACTGGCTCCTAAAACACAGCTAACAGGATGGAACTTAAGAAAACATGTTAAACACACAGAAAATGATTAACACCAATAGCTAGCAGAAGCATACTGACACCATCCCCTTCCATATGACCCATAGCGCTGGTTACCGGCACCTAATTGTGTCCCCCACTAAAAACCCCTAATCTCCTAAACTGTAGCGAAGCCGCCACCGCACCATTGATGATGAAACGCCGCCACCACACCTTGCGTCAACTGTCACGTATGGATGACAAAACAAACCACCAATCCTTAACGACGTTTAAGCAATAGCATCATATAAATCAAAGTAATTGAAGGCAGAATGGAGATAAATCTGAGGTGTGTGTTTTCTGTGGCAGATATGTTAGTCGTCCGACGACTTACTGTTGGAAACACACTGGAACACCAGGCGATGACTTGGCAACACCATGATAACTATGATAAGAATCATATCTGTTTAAGGCAACAGAACTCATAATCTAACTAAGAAGTAAATAGATATGAGACCAGAAACATCCACATCTAGTGAAGCATGCTTAAAAAGTTACAAAAAAATATGATAAAAATGGGAAATATCCGCTCGTCAAGATAACATACTAAAAATTATCTACAGCGCTGAACCATTATTTTAACATGATAGACTCCAAAAAATAAACTAGTAACTTAATTATACAAAAGAGAGAGCATCCACGGCCACAACATCAATTACCTATCTAACAAATCATGATTTAAAATGGGATGGGGATAAAAAAAATGTCGAAAAAAAAACTACATATCTAAGATAAGAGAAGTAAAACATCCACTCGCCAGAACATAGACCTAACAACCTACATTAACAGGCAAATTTAACTGGGTGCAGTTTAGCAAACTATAACAAAAAAAAATCAGAAATGAAGATAATGTGAAGTGAGAAGTGAATAGTAAAAAACTGTGCATCCCATCTCGCAGCAACCTATGTTAAAGGATCAAGAAGAACCCTCAAATCTCAATTCCATAAGATCCTCATTAAGTGTATAGGTACCCATAAGAAGGAAAATGATATGCTAAAACAAAACACTTCCTAAGGCAATCTTTAGTTAAAGGTATCAAGTATTTAGGTACACAGAATCGCCCTCTTATGTCAGAAAAAATATCTTAAAACATGGTGGCAAAAAATACTGTCCTGTCAGGTAGAGTGAAAAGGATGAACTTTTTCTCAGCTAAACATATATAGATTGCCCAGCATTGGCCACGAACATCTTACAGCCACTCAAATAATTTAAACATAGGTACTGTATATAACGGGTTGAAACAATCTCATTGAATAGTTCAGTTCAAATCTCTCATTTAAAGGGTACCCACTAGTTGTCAGATAATTAATCTTTCCCCACACGAACTCTGAATCGAACTAATTATTTCAAGACCTCTGCATCCTTTTGGTTAGTAAATTGAAGCCAGCATAGATAAAAACAATAACCATGAATCTTTCTCAAAAACAAAAGTAACTCAGAACAAAACGTTATACACAATGAGTGAATATAATATGCCTAGATGACCACATCTCAGACCTTAAACAATCATTAATCTCAATAGCACAAATTACAGAGCTTTACAAAAGATAACATAATCAATAAACTTCTGCCAGAAACACGGCCACAGCAGCCAAAAATGTTCTTCCAGGAAAATGCAATCCTAGCCAGCAAGGCGAACCCATATGACAGAGGAGATTCAGTAGCCCAGAGTGCATAAGACAGATACGAGGGCAACACTAAAACCATCATGTCTAATAATAAGCTGTTGTCATACAAACTGTCTAGCCACAAGAGAGTCAATTCAAGTTCTTGCACTATTTCCCCCTCTAGCATTAAATTGGGCTGCAGACTACGAAGCAAGAGTAGAATGGAGCTCACCTCATAGAGCACACGTTAACCAGATGCAGCGATTTTGCCACAAGAGAGTGATTTCAAGTTCTTGCACTATTTCCCCCTCTAACATTAAATTAGGCTTCAGACTACACAGCAAAAGTAGTATGAAAAAGACCTCATGGAGCAAACTCTAACCAGATGCAGTGATTTCAACTTCTCACCAAATACTGAGTTCACCTACATACTTCTGTAATTACCAACTATAACTCCTGGATTAACACAAAAACGAGAAAAACATGAGCATAACAAAGAACACAATGACATGACATAAAAAATTTAAAATAAGTACAGAGAGACAAAAAAAATATCCACTATTCATCATAGCCAAACACATGTTGAACTCCAAATCAAGAAGTATAAAAGTCAAAAGTAAACTGAATTAACCATGAAAGAACCACCTTCAACTTTAAGAATCGTCCTCCATAATAGCTTCATCCTAAATAAGAGTGCAAGAAAGGCACCACACATAGAAGTGAGTAAATCACAAGTAAACCAACAAAGGTAATCCAGTTTGAAATTAACCGTAAGTAAAACTCTCCTTGTTTTAAGATATCCACTTTCTAGAGGCGCACTTGTCACACACAGCATCTCTAATTATGAACCAAATGAGGAGAGGAAGTGTAAACCATAAGCCACGGAATAAACACAAAAGATTTAAGATGAACCATAGCCCGAAAAACAGTAACAAAATCCTGGATTCAATCCCCGTAAATATATTACGTGTGAGCTACGAGATGCAAACAATAGGGCATAATTCATCAATCAGATTTGGCCAACTTCGAATCCTCCAAGAAAAAAGAAATCCTGTAATAGAGATAGAGATAAGAACTTCCTGCCCGACCGCATATAATGTGGATTCACCAAATCAAAGTATAAAAGTTAAAGAAAACTGAAGCTTATTAAACACGAAAGAACCTCCTTCAACTTCAAGAATCATCCGCGATATTTCATAGCCTCATCCTAAATTAGAATGTAAGAAATGCACAACCCATAGAAGTCAGTAAATCACAAGTAAACCAACAAAGGTAATCCAGTTTGAAACTAACCATCAGTAGAACTCTCCTTGTTTTAAGGATCCACTTTCTAGAGGCGCACTTGTCACACACAGCATATCTAATTATGAACCAAATTGGGAGATGAAGTAAAAACCATAGGCCACGGAATTAACACAAAAGATTTGAGGCAAACCAGAACTTGAAAAACAGAAACAAAATCCTGGACTCCATCCCCGTACATATATTATGTGTGAGCTACGAGAAACAAACAGCAGGGCATAATTCATCAAGCATATTTGGCCAACTTAGAATCCTCCACAAAAAAGAAACCCTGTAATATAAAGAGAGAGAGAACAAACTTCCTGCCCAACCAGATATAATGTGGATTCACCAAGCACTCTTGAGCAAAATCTCCTCCCTTATAAGCCAAGGCCCTGCTTTACACTTGAAACCAAATGCAAATCTGAATGACAAAAATGAAGTATTCCAGCTGCCTAAGACACGAAGATCAGGTAAGACCTCTCAGGCCACAAACATTGTTTCCAAAGGCAGACTTCCTCTTAATGTTGGAACTCCTTTAACCCTTCCTTACATCCATTATCTGATTACACTTCCAATATTAGCAGCAGTACAAAACTGAAATCGTGCAAGATTGAGCTTCCATCATTGTTAAATTAGGCGGTACACTATGCACCAAGAAAATAAGAACACCACAAGGAGCAATCCTTCAAATATAAGGATGGTCACTAGATCCTGTGAAATGTAACTAAATACCTCAATGTTTGCCAAACATATGCCCCTGGATAAAACAAAAACAGACCAGAGTAAATCCGTGGCAAGCAAAGAATTCCAAATCAGCAAAATAAACAGCACAACATAAGCCATGGAACAAGAAATAAAATCCTCATACGGGAAACCAAGTCGTGATCATAACTGAGGTAACCCTTTAACTTCATGGATCATCCTTCACCATAGCCTCATCCTAACTCCTAAGTCTCAGATGCAAGAAAGATAGAGCACGTGGGAAGGGGCGAATCCACACTATTAAATCATCAGAAACAAAACAGACGAGAAATTAACCAGAAGCGTCCACTCTTATCAAGCAGCACATCTAATAACGAGTCAAAACAAGAATGTAACAAGAAACCATAGCAAACCGAACGATGTCAATACCCGTGAAAAAGATTTTGAGATACCATCAAAACCCGTCGCTGAAAAACCACATCGCGTAAGCCAACAACTCCTCTTCTAATATCTACCTTATTCAACAAGCAGGAAACGCATCCCAAATCCATGGAAACAACTATCCAACCAATCCATCAAGCAATCGCGACCCCTTGGTGCGTATCGTGAACTCAGAAACTAGAGAGCGGTGACCAGACAGCAAAGGCAAGATCAGATAAAGAAGACCAGCCAGATATCAAATTGATCAAAGAAATAACATCCCTTCACCATAGAAGATCGATTAGCCTCCAAGAAACGACCACCTAACCGCCTCACCAACTCCAAATCTGCGTCCACCCATCAACAACCATGCAACAAAACAACAAATCAAACCACCAGAAATTCTACAAAACCCCATAGATACATCAGAAACTCTTCAAAACTCCATAGCTATACACAAAAGGCAAGATGAGGAGAAGAAATCAGAAGCTAGGCCGTGCGGGAGGAAGCCGATCGGCAGAGCCACAAATGATATTCACACCCCAGGCGTTGATAAGATCGATGCATTTATATAGATAGTTAGATTAAGAATTGGACGGTTAAGATGAAACCGCGTACTTCCGATCTGACGGTTGAGAGTTAGTCGGTAGCTTTTTCTCCACTCAGACTTCCTTGAATGGGATTTCTTTTCTTAGCACGGATTCTTAGCACGAGCCAACCAGCACCGCCAGTAAAACCCGTTTACACCAATTATTACTAGTTAGAACTTAAAAGTTAGAATATCTATCCGATTAAATTAAAATAATAATGAAATATAGTGCATGTGTACCTTTTTAGGTGAAAAATTCAAAATGGGTCTTCAACTATCGTCGCTTACTCAATTGCGGTCAGAACTACCATAATTTTCAAAAATGGTGCAATGAAAAAAAATTGGACTGATTTTTTAAATTAAAATTTACCATTACATTCCAAACCTAATATTATTATAAGATTTAGATTTGTGTGCGAAAATTACAAAAAGATGTTGTTTTCTTTATGTGCGCAAAACGATATAATTTATTTTGATAACCAAACGACGTAATTTTCGCACACAAAGCTAAATCTTATAATAATATTAGGTTAGAAATATAATGGTAAATTTTATTTAGAAAATCAGATCAATTTTTTTTTTCATCGCACTCTTTTTGAAAATCGTGGTAGTTCTGACCGCAATTAAGTAAGTGGTGGTAGTTCAGGGCCCCTTTTGGATATTCTTTTTTTTTATATTTATTATATTTACTGTGAAAAATATCTATATATGGAATTTATTTGAATAATTGATTATTGTGAGCTGATCATTTATTTTATCCTAAAAATGATATTTAAAAATCAAATTTGAATTTATAAACCAAACTAATAGTTGAACATCTATCCAATTAGATCTAATTATACATTAAAACAGTGTGGCGTTTAAAAAATTTTGAAATATTTATCAGGTGGGTTATAAAGCTAAATTTATTGATATCTTTTCTTAATAAGTTTAGCATAATCTAATTTGTATTATAAATTTGAAGATCTAATTATACATTAAAACAGTGTAGCGTTTAAAAAAAATTGAAATATTTATCAGGTGGGTTATAAAGCTAAATTTTTTGATATCTTTTCATAATTAGTTTAGCATAATCCAATTTGTATAATAAATTGGAAAAACACGACGCATTAACTTTTTACAAACAATAGAAATTATATTGATTTTTATAAATAAATAAGTTAGAGATAATAATAATTAGAATTTGAATATTAGAATCAAATACATGTGACGCATCACGTTCTTTCCCGATTGCAAATTTTTGGGTGTTCTATGATCAAAACGACGTCATTTTGGGTCTTGCCCAAAATGATGCCGTTTTGGAATATCATAAAAAAAAATAGAAAATCAGAAAAAAATTAACTAATATATATACTAGTTTTATTTACAAATTAGGTATCAATGCCCGTGCGTAGCACGTGCTTAGATTTTTAGAGCATTTTTTATACAATACAATTAATAATACAAATTACATATTCAAAAACTTACTAATATATACTACTTTTTTTTTAATTTCAGTTTACTTAAGTTTGTCTGTATACGTAAATATATATGACTCGCCATGAAAAGAGATTGACTCTTACTATTATAATTATCAACGCGAAAAAGGATATTATATGAAGTTATCTTCTTTGTTACTTGAAAGAAAATTTAGAATTATTTGGTGCGACGAGATGCAGCCCGACACTTGAGAAAATTCTCGCATCGTTATATTTGCTCATGGCGGCTAGATCACCTTTCTTATTTAGGTCGGAGGAACTGACACTTGGGAATTATTATTTCCCAACACTTAGGAAAAATTCCGCACTTGAGGTGGCCGAAAAACCCCAACGCGGTTTCGATTCAAAAGTTAAAAAAGATTGGATATGATGATGATCGGAGGATGGAGAGGGAGGGACGAAAAGCGACAGAGAGCTGAATCTCAGTGGATTGTGGCAGCAAGGCCACTCTGCCACTTACAATACCCCGTCGCGTATTTAAGTCGTCTGCAAAGGATTGTAAACGCCGCTCAGTGGAAATTGCATTTCAAGGCGGCTCGCCCGGCTTTTCTACCGCGCGAGCTGGACCTATGACACGTGCCTTTAGGGACCGGAAGGTCCCTACTGCAGGTCGGCAATCGGGCGACGGGCACACGCGTTGCTTCTGACCCGAATTCTGACTTAGAGGCGTTCAATCATAATCCAGCGCATGGTAGCTTTGCGCCACTGGCTTTTCAACCAAGCGCGATGGCCAATTGTGCGAATCAACGGTTCCTCTCGTACTACGTTGAATTACCATTGTGATGCAGTCATCAATAGGGTAAAACTAACCTGTCTCACGACGGTCTAATCCCAGCTCACATTCCCTACTGGTGAGTGAACAATCCAACACTTGGTGAATTCTGCTTCACAATGATAGGAAGAGCCGACATCGAAGGAACAAAAAGCAACGTCGCTATGAACGCTTGGCTGCCACAAGCTAGTTATCCCCTGTGGTAACTTTTCTGACATCTCTAGCTTCAAATTCCGAAGGTCTAAAGGATCGATAAGCCACGCTTTCACGATTCGTATTTGTACTAGAAATCAGAATCAAATGAGCTTTTACCCTTTGTTCCACACGATATTTCTGTTCTCGTTGAGCTCATCATAGGACACCTGCGTTATCTATTAACAGATGTGCCGCCCCAGCTAAACTCCCCACCAGACAATATCTTCCGCCTGGATCGGCCCGCGGAAGTGGGCCTTGGAACTAGAAAGAGGGGCGTTGCCCCACCTCCGTTTCACAGAATAAGTAAAATAATGTTAAAAGTAGTGGTATTTAACTTACGCCCGTTCATTGATTGAGCAACCTCCAAAACAGAGCAATTTTGTACCTGAGTAGATTCGGGTTCCTCGCCCACAGCCTATGCCTCAGCAGTAGCCTGTGTCTCGGTCGCGGGAAGCTCGTCAGTAGATACCTACGCTCGACTAAGGTCGCGCTCCTTGCACCTCTTTTTTTTCTTACTTATCTTTCGCGGCACTGCCACCGATGAAATCATTCCGGGCTCCGGTTGTATGACCTGAGGGGGGCTGTCTCTTCGGCATGAGGGAGACTTTGATAGAAGTTTGTGTAGTCCCGATCTTTCGATGAGATAGGGTTTCAATTTGGGAGGAGAAGACGTTGGCGATCCAACTACAACTGTCCAGGACGTTGGCAATCGTTACACCTACTCCATAAGTGTTATTGATGTTGCGAAAGCACGATCAACCTCACCACGAAGGTCCTTGTACCTGCTAGCAATCGAAGAACAAGCAAGAACAAGATGAATAAGCAACTGAAATTGCAAATCTAAAATAAAAACAAGAGTTGGGATTCTGAAGACAAGTAAACCGACGATCTAGCCGACACGCGCGAATACAGGAAAAATAAGCAGAAGCTAACTTTAATCTAAACAAAATCCAACTGAAAAAAAATATTACAACTACCTATATATAAGGAAGGAAAGGGCTTCTTCTAAACTAATTAGGATTTTTATCACTGATAAGATTTGGACTAGTTGGCTCAGGCCCATAGTCCAAATCCTATTATCAGTCTTACTTAAGCCCTAAGCCCAAAGCCCAAATTTCTACTAAAAGCCAACATAATTTATTTTGTGGTTTCCGGACAGCTCAGATGGACTTCTAACACTTGGCTAGATCCATTTAAAATGAGACTTCAAGAACTTTCCAAATTTGACACTCGGCAAGTCAGCTCCGGGCTTGAATAACTCTTGGGATTTGAACTCGATTTATGCAGCGCAGTCACTTTAGTATCTCCTTCCATGTTCGTAAGGACAACAAAATCATCACAATAATTAAGTAGCATCCAATCCTTAGAAACATCTGTATTAACACTTAGGAATGAGTTCACCTGATAGTTTAATTGACGGGCACGGGCTCGAGTAATTGGTCCGTGAACATGAGTTACCGGACTTGTCGGATGTGTATTTGACAGAGACAATGATTCCTCATTAGACGACGTAATGTCCTCATCAGACTTGAAAGGGGTGTCTCGTCTTGGATGGGAGGTGTAGCAGTGGGTAGCCTTTCTATGTCACTTTCCACCGTATGTTTAGCCGCGGTGGCAGGCTTTATCTTCTTCTTCTTTTTTAGGGATTTTGGCTTTACCTTGTTGATTTCTGCCAATTCTTCCGGATCCAGTGAAGTCTCCATTTGATCGGCCTGCATTTGCTTTATCTTGGGTTGGGCTAACTATCTGGAGGAAGCCCTGCTGCTGCTCCCTACGTGATCCTTTACATTAGGCGCCTTTTTCTGCTTGATCTCAAGGTCTAGAAGATCCTCGGGGGTGTTGGCTAGAATATTGAAGGGGTTGTTGTCGCTCTCGGCCTCATCAGCCGGGTTATCTTCCCCCACCAGAGAAGTGGTTTTATATATTCCGACAGGGTCGCCTTCGCGACCGGGGCCTTCCTTGCTGCTTCAGCTTCAGCTTTTTCATCATCCTGCTCGCACCATTCGCGAAACACTTTTGGCCCTCAATCTATCGTGGTCGCACTGTGAGGGAACAAATCTGTTGGAGGCCGGGATTGCGCTTGGCTTAATGGTGTCCTATGATTGTCTTCCGCCAGGGATATTCCCGGGGCCTGGGGCATTTCCTTTCCTGCATTCCGAGATGTTGTGACCTTAGAGGCTGCACCTTGAGCAATAGGCTAGGCGGCCCTCATAAACCACTTCATAGGACTCAACTTGACCAAGGAACTAAGGGCTCGGTTCACGCCGACAAACGCAAGTTGGTTGGCACGGGAAAATCTGCAGAAGTTGAAGCACTCGGGGAGTCTTCGAGACTATTTGAAGGAATTCACATCTCTGATGTTAGATGTTGAAAACATGTCAGAGGAAGACCCACTCTTCAATTTTCAGTCAGAACTGCAATCATGGGCACAAAACGAGTTGCGGAGGTAGGGGGTAAAAGATCTTCAAGGGGCAATTGTTGCGGCAGATTGCCTGGTGGATTACAAGGTGCCTGAGGCCTTGACTCACTCGAAGGATGATAGACCGGAGAAGAAGGATAAAGGGAAGCGCAAGGAGGGACAATTTGACGGACATAGAGGCTTCGGTAAGGCTGGAAATATTCCTCAGAATGAGGGTGCTCATTCGAAGGATGGTGGCAAGAAGGGTAGCGGCTGCTACTTGTGCGATGGACCTCATCGAGCGAGAGACTGTCCACAAAGGGGAAAACTGGCTGCTCTACAAGTCAAGGACCCGAGAGACCAAGTCAAGATGGAGGATTCGTGAGGATGAATCCGTTGCGACTCCTGAACGCAATCCGGACAGTTCAGGCTTAAACCCTTTGATAATGGCCTTATGTTTGTGGAGACAAGAGTTGTCTGCGAGATGGGCTGGCTGCAACATTGGGATTATAGATGAAAACCTTAGCGACGCAAGTGAAGGCGGTGAACTCAGAGGCAAAGGCAGTGAGGGGAATCATTCAAGGCCTTGAGATGACCGTCGGGACTTGGTCGGACAAGGTGGACTTGGTGGTGATGGTGCTGGACGACTTTGACATAATCCTCGGAGTGGATTTCATGTTGCAAAGTAAGTGCACGATAATACCACAGCTTGGGGGGATTCTAATTGGGGATGAGAGGAAGCCTTGCTTTGTACAAGTGCTGTTCAGCGGCCAGAAATCTAGGATGGGGAGGATCTCTGCCATCTAGACGCGAAACTTAATCAAGACAAAGGAGGACGAATTCGCAAAGAAGCCGGAAGCAGTGGTAAGTCTGCGGGGCAAATTCGAGGAACTGCCCATCACTACTAGACGCGGTGTTGCTAATCGGATCAAGTTGGAGCCAGGGGCGAAGACCCTTGCGCAAGTGCCTTACAGGGAAGGGCTTGCTGAGTTGCCGGAACACAAGTGAGGATTGCCCACAATGTCGAAGTCTGGGCAGATTCAACAGTCACATTACGGAGTGGGACTTCAGGGGATAGTCGAGGGAAGCTCGAAGTGCTGTGAAGGCCGGGCACTAAACAAGGTGACACTTAAGACTAAGTTTTCTGTCACTCTAATAGATTACTTGTCTGAATTGTTGGAGAAGGATGTTTCATGCGGGAAGACTCAACTAAAGAAGGTGGCGGTAACGGGAGTGCTGCTTAAGTTCGAACCCTTCGGAGTCTAGTCCAGCGCACAAGATCGGGCACTTGGGGGAGTGCAAGTGCGAGCAAGCTATCCATTTAAATCGGGGAGTCCAAAGCAGATGGATGCGGAGACTCAGTACTTGGTCCAAAAGGAGGCGCTTGCAGAAATCCATTGCCTTCAGAAGGGGAAGATCGATTTGCTGTGCATGAGCAAAGTGATCTAGGGGCCCGTACATGCTTCGGAACTCAGGAATGATTGCGGGAGAGGCAGATCCAAAGGCTGGGGCAATCTGAGTACGCGGAAAAGCATAAGCCAGAGGGGCTTAACTTGGCATTCGAGATGCTAAGTTGGGGAGCGCTGAAGAATGCTAACGCCCATGGGGCATATTTTTCCATTGTCGACAGGAAACAGGGAGCTTTCTTAGACTTAAAAGGGAAGCCGGGTTAAAGTGTTCCAGAGGGATGGAAGAGTTGCCAATGCAAGTTATCCGAAGATACTTCATTAAGATGAAGGGCGGAACTTTTTCTATAAGGAGGAAAAGGCGAGGGGTTCTTTGGAGGAGAAGACTTGGAAATGGGCTCAACACTTAAGCAAATGTGAGAAGAGTTCTTGCAGGCGGCACCGACGAGGGTGTCGGATTTCTTCGGCGCGGGTGGTTGTCACACCCCTAAAGTCGGATCTGATCCGATTTCGCCTATTTATTTGATCGAGGGCCAAGTTGGATTAATCCGGATCAAATCCAGACTGATCCAGATAAGTCTGAGGACTTAGCTGGCGAGGAAGACCAGGACAAAGGCCGCTCGGAAGGGCCAAGGCGGGATCCAGGCGCGGGGCCTCGCTCGCTCGGCAAGAGCAGGCCCAGATCTGAGAGGCGCGGGACTTTGACCGCTCGGAGGGCCAAGGCCAATACTCGCAGGCGCGGGGCCTAGGCGCCCGGTCGAGAGACTCGACTGGCTCGAAGCCCTCGGCGGATCGAGGCGAGGCGACCAAGCATTGGGGCCTTGGCTGCGTAGCCGGGCTAAGGCAGGGATCCGGATAACCCCGGACCAGCTCTAGGTCGGGGTGGATCACTTGGAAGGCTGTCAGTGGATTTCTGGGCAGGAGGCTCAGTGGGATCTGGGCATTTCGAGGCGCTGGGCGGATTAAGTGTTGGGCATTTCTACCCCGTCGGCGGATCGAGCGTTAGCATCCGGTGGGACGACGCTGCCATGCACAGTGAAAAGGGACTAGCGATCGTTGCGTTTTCCCTTCATTCAAATGCATTAAGGCCTCGGCCAACAAGCTGGGAAAAGCTCTCCTCAACAACCCGGAGAGATCAGCTTGGCCTTACCTTCTCTCGCTTCCAGCCTCGGCGCGCCTTATCCTCTCGGTTGAAGCGGCCAGCCTTAATCGGCCTACGTCGCCGGGTTCTTCAGCCAGCCCCCCCGCTCTCGGCACTTAAGCCCCTCGCGCTTGTGGCCTCTTTAGCTGTTTCTGCGGGCGCTCCGTGCAGGCCTTGCGCCATCAGTAAGGCCCTCGCGGAGCGTCGGCCTCTCATTTGTCTGTTTAGCGTTGGCGTGCCTGCCTCGCGCCTTTTCTATAGCTCTGTGCAGTTTCTCCTTGAACTTTTTGTAGCGCTCTTCGCGCTTGTGTTCATTAATAAAATTTTCTTTTTTTTAAATGACAAAATGTAAGCACAAGCAGAAGGCATATTTCCTCTTGTTTCTGAGGGGCGCATGAATTTCGGTCGGTTTTGGGTGTGCTTCAGCGCGCTCTCTCGTCATGTGATCCGAGGGCTTTAAAAATGTTTGGACGAACAAAGAGGCATGAGCGAATGTGCTCCTAGCGTGGGGAAAGTCCGGGTCTCTGACCACCTAGTGGCCTTTCACGGACAGCGGTATCGATTGTGACAGACTGAGAGCTCTTTCTTGATTCTATGGGTGCTGCTGCATGGCCGTTCTTAGTTGGTGGAGCGATTTGTTTGGATAAATCCGTTAACGAACGAGACCTCAGCCTGCTAACTAGCTATGTAGAGGTGCCCCTCCACGGCCAGCTTCTTAGAGGGACTATACGATTTAAGGCCACTGATGTTTGAGGCAATAACAGGTGTGTGTTTCCCTTAGATGTTCTGGGCCGCACGCGCGCTACACTGATGTATTCAACGAGTCTATAGCCTTGTCGACAGGCCCGGGTAATCTTTGAAATTTAACGGGGAATTCCTAGTAAGCGTGAGTCATCAGCTCACGTTGACTACGTCGCTGCCCTTTGTACAAACCGCCTTTCGCTCTTACTGATTGAATGGTCCGGTGATATTCGGAATCGCGGTGACGTGGGCGATTCGCCGCCGGCGATCTTGCGAGAAGTCCACTGAACCTTATCATTTAGGAAGGAGAAGTTGTAACAAGGTTTCCGTAGGTGAACCTGCAAAAGGATCATTGTCGAAGCCAACAAAGCACGACCGCGGAGAAGTTGTTAACCGGTGAAGCGTCGGGATCCCATCGCCGACCCGGTCGGCCGGCGCGGAGTGCTACACCCCGCGTCCGCCGAATCTAACAAACTTGGCGCGGTCGTGCTTTGTTGGCTTTGGAGGGGCGAAGGTCTGTTCAGTAAACCATAACGACTCTCGGCAACGGATATCTCGGCTCTCGCATCGATGAAGAACGTAGCGAAATGCGATACTTAGTTCGAAATGCGAGTCTTTGAACGACGAACAACCTGATCACAAAGGTCCTTGTACCTGCTAGCAATCGACGAACAAGCAAGAACAAGATGAAGAAATTGCAAATCTAAAATAAAAACAAGAGTAGGGATTCTGAAGACAATTAAACGGGCGCGCGAATATAGGAAAAAAAAGCACCAGCTAACTTTAATCTAAACAAAATCCAATTGAAAAAGAATACTACAACTATCTATATATAAGGAAGGAAGGGGCTTCTTCTAAGCTAATTAGGATTTCTATCACTAATAAGATTAGGATGCTAGGGCTTCTCCTAAACTAATTAGGAAATCAATCACTAATAAGATTTAAACTAGTATTAATAGGCCCCGACCCATAGTCCAAATCCTATTATCAGTCTAACCTAAGCCCAAAGCCCAAATTTCTACTAAAAGCCAACACAATTTATTTTGTGGTTTCTATACAGCTCAGATGGACTTTTAACACTTGTCTGGATCCATTTGAAATGAGACTTCAAGAACTTTCCAAATTTGAAACGCGATAAGCCAGCTCCAGGTTTGAATAAATCTTGGGATTTGAACTCGATTTATGCAGCCAGTGCTACAGCGCGAAGCTATATGAAAGTCTTTTTTGGAAGAATGTATCCACCAGGTATACCTTGTGCTGGATCTTCCACAGCACGAAGCTTATCTTCTTTGGGATGGCCGGCGCCCATATTTTCCTCCACAATTTGCGACTCGGAGAGTTGGGGGCGTAGACTTTATAAAAATCATTGGCTGTCACCTCTCCAGTGCTATTGTCGGACCATATCCATTTGTCAAGGCTGTCTGTAAGCTCCAGGTTTAATAGCACATTCTTGGCGTAATCAGGCAGAAATGGGGTTATGTGCTCTTTCAGGGACACTGATTGGACGAGCTCGGCCAGCGAGCCCCTAAAGGAAATCTCCGAAGGTTTAGGGACCGCGGGCAAGCACCAGGGAGTTCCCCAAACAGAGCAATCTCCTCTGCCCACCTGAACAAAGGAATAATCCTTAAGACGGGACACTAGCGGCCAGAGCCGATTCCAAAGGCTGCTTCTCCTACTTCTCACGTTCTCCACGTATTTACTTTCTACAAAGACTGCCCACGACGAGGACTTGTTGATCACTTTCCAAGCCAATCTGGCTTGGAGGCTCTCCATGGTCTCACGTTTAGCCCGCCGTTCTCATACGGTTGCAGAGTTGTTGATGCCTTAATCCAGTGTCTGCGCTTCTCAGGACCTGCATCCTAAAGGAAAGCACACATCATGCGCTCGATCCTACTAATCACCACTTTTGGCACAGGAATGGCCGAGAGAATATGGATCGGCATGGCTGATAACACACTTTTGCGCAAGAGTTATCTTCCCTCCCACGGATAGTAAGGCTGCTTTCCACCCGTCTATTCTCTTGATGATCTTCTGGATTACTCCTTCGAACATTGCGATACGAGGCCTTCCTTTGAACAAGGGACATCCGAGGTAGGTAGTAGGCAGCGACCCTTGGTTACAAGCTGAGGCTGAGCATATAGATCTTCGGACTCGATTGCAGACATCTTTCCCGAAGAATAACTTGGTTTTGGCTGGGTTAAAGCCCTGAAGCATTGCAGAAGGTAGATATCGTGTTGTATAGCTTGTTAACCAATCTTCTGTTGGCTGACAAGAATAATAACATATCGTCCGCATACAAAAGATGGGAGACTCCAAAATCTTCTTGGAGCAGGAGTACCGCTGGATATTTCCCCGCCGGATGTCATTGTTAAGCATACGGAAGAATACGTCCATGGTGATAACAAAGAGGGTGGGAGACAAGGGGTCGCCTTGGCCAACCCACGCAGGGAGGGGAAGAAACCGTGGGTGGAACCTGCCCATTTGATGGAGAAGTGACATCCTGAAATCTCCCAAAAGATTATGTCCACGCTATGCTCTTCCAAACCCAGACGCTGCAAACATTGAATGATGAAACCCCATTGAATTCTATCGTAGGCTTTTACTAAGGTCTACCTTGATCATCAAATTTCCATCTTTGCAATTCTTGTCCAAATCCGAGCACATTTCGTGAGCAAACGCTATGTTTTCCTGTATCAACCTCCCTTGAATGAATCCAGACTGCACCGGGGATATTATGTCATTGAGGAGCGGGGAAATTATGGAGTTGATGATCTTGGGGAAGAAATTGCAGAGGCTAATGGGTCGGAGCTCGTCAAATCTGGAAGAGTTTTTCACTTTAGGGATGAGAGTGATGAGGGTGTGGGTGGCTAGTTTTGGTAAGGTTCCTCCCATGAAGAAGCTGTGAATGGCTGCTACTAACTCTGGCCGGAGTATGTCCCAAGTTTGCGCATAGAAAACCCCTGTGAACCTATCTGGGCCTGGGGCTCCTCTCTGGTTTAGCCCATGAATAGCCTGTAAAATTTCTTCCTCGGACGGCAGGGCAGCGAGGCAGTTGCGCGCATGGGCTGGAATGCGTTTGAGAGATCAACTGCTGTGTGATTTCCCTACTACAAATTACAAAAATGGTTAGACAAGGCTTGACCTATCTCGCTATCCGAGTCATAGAAAGAGCCATCCTCTTTCTTCAATTGCGGTTTAGCATGGAAGGCTCTTTCCCGAATTGCTGCATGGAAGAAGCTGCTATTTTCGTCCTTGTGCGACTGCCAAGACGTCCTTGCCTGATCTTCCAGCAGAAAGTGCTTTCTGTGCAGAGCAAGAGAAAGGTTAGACTTGGACAGAGCAAGCTCTACAGTAGTAGAGTCAGACCAAGCGGTGGCAAGGGATTCTTCAAAGGCTGTTATGTTGGCTTCCTCCTGCTGGATGACAATGTTTACATTACCAAATTCATGCTTATTCTAGTGTGCCAGCTTTATGGCAACTCTCTTCAGCTTTTGCACAATATTGTTGATAGGATTGGGACTGGTAATCTCTTTCCAGGCAAACTCCACTACTTGACGAAAATTACTGTGGGTAGTCCACATCCGCAAAAATTTGAACGAGTACCTCGGGCGGGTCACCATAGCTGTGTGAATAAGCAAGGGCATATGATCCAATGTACCTCTGCTTATATGGGTGACCTGAATGCCTGCGAAGGAAGCCACCGTGGAACCGTTGAGCAGAACTCTATCCAGACGAACCCAAACTCTGCGATTACCTTGTTGGTTGTTAGTCCATGTATGGGGAGAACCTCTAAAACCAGCATCCATGACTCCTGCCCTGATCATGAAATCATTAAAATCCCGAATGCTGCCGTCATATCGCGAAAGATCACCCCCTTTCTTGTCGTGTCGGTCTGCAACTACATTGAAGTCCCCTGCAATAATCCATAGAACCTGCTGGCCTGGGGAACGGTCTAGAAGGAATTCCCAGAGCCTTCTCCTAGCGTGCCTATTGCACTAACCATACACAAAACTGGTCGTAACGTGGGATTTGGTGCGAACTGCAGGCCAGAGCTTGGATTAAATCCTCCGCCAAGCTGAGTATTATATGTCCGTGACGCCCATCTACGTTACCCGTGGAGAAGGGGCCTGATAGTTGCCAGAAAGTTTGAATATGTTGCTTTATCGCCTCTGCCTTCGGGATCCCTGCCGAAAACTTGGCGATCAAGGCAAATTCAAGCTGCGAAGCTCCGACTTTGATCTCTGGCGGAGAGAATAGCAAAGTTGGTTTACCATCGCGGGTCACCTTGTTCCGGTTAGGAATGTCAATCCTTGGGAATTGTGGACGAGGTTGGCAAGCAAGGGCTGCCGCAAAGGTCTTCATGGCAGAGTTCGGGTTGGGTGGGACTCCCGGCTGCGGCTTGGCTACGGTGGCATGGGGGTCCAGAGTGGGGTGGGGCGAGGTTTGGATGGGTTGGGAGGAGCGGTGACTGATGTGCCTCACGTCGCCTGCTCAGCCATGGTGTGGTTAATTGTGTTTGGCAGGGGATAGCTAGTGAGAGAATTTGGGGAATTCTAGAGAGAAGGGGGAGCACTTCTCTCTAACCCATTCAGCATGGTTTTTTGCTCCTCTCCTCCTTGTAGTTCCGAGGTCTGCTTCTGCGGGCCGATCCGGGCGGAAGACATTGTCAGGTGGGGAGTTTGGCCGGGGCGGCACATATGTTAAAAGATAACGCAGGTCCTAAGATGAGCTCAACGAGAACAGAAATCTCGTGTGGAACAAAAAGGTAAAAGCTCGTTTGATTCTGATTTCCAGTACGAATACGAACAGTGATAGCGTGGCCTATCGATCCTTTAGAACTTCGGAATTTGAAGCTAGAGATGTCAAAAAAGTTACCAAAGGGATAACTAGCTTGTGGCAGCCAAGTGTTGGATTGTTCACCCACCAATAGGGAACGTCAGCTGGGTTTAGACCGTCGTGAGATAGGTTAGTTTTAACCAACTGATGACTGTGTCGCAATGGTAATTCAACCTAGTAGGAGAGGAAGCGTTGATTCGTACAATTGGTCATCGCGCTTGGTTTAAAAGCCAGTGGCGCGAAGCTACCTGGCGCTGAATTATGACTGAAAGCCTCTAAGTAAGAATCCGGGCCAGATGCGACGCGTGTGCTCGTCGCCCGATTGCCGACCTGCAGTAGGGACCTTTGCAGACGACTTAAATATGCGACGGGTTATTGTAAGTGGCAGAGTGGTCTTGCTGCCACGATCCACTGAGATTCAGCCCTATGTCGCTTCAATTCGTCCCTCCCCCTCCATCCTCCGAACATCATCATTCATCCAATCTATTTTAACTTCTTAACTGAAACCGCGTTGGGGTTTTCCGGCCACCTCAAGTGCGGAATTTTCCTAAGTGTCGGGGAATAATATTTCCCAAGTGTCGGTTCCTCCGACCTAAATAATATTTCCGAGTTAAAGTATCGAGGGGCGCGGAGCATGGCCTCCCGTAAGTCCCTCCTCGCGGATGGCTTAAAACCAAGCCTCGGGACGGCATTGACGTCGTGGCAAGTAATGGTTTCAAGGCCCTGAGCCTTTGCTCTTTGCGTGCCGCGCGGCTTTCACTCCTGCTCCACTCGAACGCACCCTCAAAGCAACCTTTTCGACGGAGCCAGCATCGCGACCCCAGGTCAGGCGGGACTACCCGCTGAGTTTAAGCATATCTATAAGCGAAGGAAAGGAAACTTACAAGGATTCCCTTAGTAACGGCGAGCGAACCGGGAACAGCCCAGCTTGTAAATCAGGTGGCCATGCCGTCTGAATTGTAGTCTGGAGAAGCGTCCTCAGCGGCAGACCGGGCCCAAGTCCCTTGGAAGGGGGAGACGGAGAGGGTGTGAGCCCCGTCGTGCGCAGACCCTGTTGCACCACGAGGCACTGTCGTCGAGTCGGGTTGTTTGGGAATGCAGCCCCATCGGGCGGTAAATTATGTCCAAGGCTAAATACTGGCGAGACACCGATAGCAAACAAGTACTGCGAGGGAAAGATGAAAAGGACTTTGAAAAGAGAGTCAAAGAATGCTTGAAATTGTCGGGAGGAAAGCGAATGGGGGCCGGCGTTGCGCCCTGATTAGATGTGGAACGGCGAGAGCCGGTCCCTTGATCGACTCGGGGTGTGGACTGGTGCGGGTTGCGGCGGCGGCCCAAGCCCGGGTTGTTGATATGCCCGCAGAGACGTCGTCGCCGCGATAGTGAAAGGCAGCACGCGCCGCCTCGGCGTGCTTCGGCAGCTGCGCGCTCCGAACATCGGCCTTTGGGCTGCCCATTCGGCCCGCCTTGAAACACGAACCAAGGATTTGACATGTGTGTGAGTCAACGGGCAAGAAAACCTGTAAGGCACAAAGAAGCTGATTCGCTGGATCCCTGTTTGGGTGCACCTCCGACAGACCTTGATCTTCTGAGAAAGGTTCGAGTGCGAGCATGCCTGTCGGGACCCGTAAGATGGTGAACTATGCCTGAGCGGGGTGAATTGTTCATCTAACTTGGGTATAGGGGCGAAAGACTAATCGAACCATCTAGTAGCTGTTTTGCTCCGAAGTTTCCTTCAGGATAGCTGGAGCCCGCGTGCGAGTTCTATCGGGTAAAGCCAATGATTAGAGGCTTCGGTGGCGCAACGCCCTTGACCTATTCTCAAACTTTAAATAGGTAGGATGGTGCGGCTGCTTCATTGAGCCGCACCACGGAATCTAGAGCTCCAAGTGGGCCATTTTTTATAGGCAGAACTGGCGATGCGGGATGAACCGGAAGCTGGGTTACAGTGCCCAACTACGCGCTAACCTCGATTCCACAAAGGGTGTTGGTCGATTAAGACGGCAGGACGGTGGTCATGGAAGTCGAAATCTGCTAAGGAGTGTGTAACAACGTACCTGCGGAATCAACTTGCTCCGAAAATGGATGACGCTTAAGCGCGCGACCTATACCCGGCCGTCGGGGAAAGAGCCAGGCCCCGATAAGGAGGAGGGTGCGGCGGTCACCGCAAAACCTGGGGTACGAGCCCGGGCGGAGCGGCCGTCAGTGCAGATCTTGGTGGTAGTAGCAAATATTCAAATGAGAACTTTGAAAGCCGAAGAGGGGAAAGGTTCCATGTGAACGGCACTTGCACAGGGGTTAGTCGATCCTAGGAGACGGGGGAAGCCTTTCTAATAGTGCGTTCAGCACGGGGGAAAGGGAATCGGGTTAAAATTTCTGAACCGGGACGTGGCGGTTGATGGCAACGTTGTGGAGTCCGGAGACATCGTCAGGGGCCTCGGGAAGAGTTATCTTTTCAGTTTCACAGCCTGCCCACCCTCAGTTGAACGTAGGGTCCAACGTCCGGAAGAGCACCACACGTCTTGTGGTGTCCAGTGCGCTCTCGGCGGCCCTTGAAAATCCGGAGGACTAAGTGCTGATCATGACCAGTCGTACTCAGAACCGCATCAGGTCTCCAAGGTGAACAGTCTCTATTCGATGGAACAATGTAAGCAAGGGATGTCAGCAAAATGAATCCATAACCTCGGGAGAAGGGTTTGCTCTGAGGGCTTATAGGAGTTTATATGGCCCTGATCTTTCGATGAGATAGGGTTTCGATTTGGGAGGAGGAGACTACAACTGTCCAGGACATTGCGCCTTAGCAATCATTACACCTACTCCAGAAGTGTTATTGATCTTGTGGAAACACAATCAACCTGACAACGAAGGTCCTTGATCTGCTAGCAATTGAAGAACAAGCAAGAACAAGATGAATAAGCAACTTAAATTTCAAATCTGAAATAAAAATAAGAGTTGGCATTCTGAAGACAAGTAAACACGTGATCTAGCTGACACGCGCGAATATAAGAAAATGAAGCAGCAACTAACTTTAATCTAAGCAAAATCCAAGTGAAAAAGAATACTATAACTATCTATATATAAGGAAGAAAACTAGGGTTTCTCCTAAGCTAATTAGGATTTCTATCACTAATAAGATTAAGACGCTAGGGCTTCTCCTAAACTAATTAGGATTTCTATCACTAATAAGATTAAGACGCTATGGCTTCTCCTAAACTAATTACGATTTCTATCACCAATAAGATTTGACGCAGTTTGTAGAATCCATATGTGATGTCCTCATCATCCTCCCCTTCTTGCATTTGAGTCATCCTCGACTCAAGCTCTTCCTTTAGTGCCAAGTAATGTATGACATATGCAGTGTTAAATGTGGAATAAACAGCTAAATCTTTCTCAATCAGTCTTCTAACTTGGCGCTGTATTTCCTTAGTTTCTCCCAGCTTGGTCCTGTATGGTATGGTGCATCCTCTGAAGATCCTGCCATTGTTAGTATGAAATAAACAAAATACAAGAATATGCCCCAATGTGCTGCTCGAATTGGGTCCTCTCAAGAAAAAAATAGTTCACTCAATAAAGTGGTTTCTGAAATATATATGCCTCTCAGGAATGTGGTCGCTCAAGTCTCTCACTCTCAACTTCTTCAAATAAGTTCTTACAAACTCTTACCAAACTTTGTAGGTGGTGATGGCAGCCAACAAATAAAAAATAACTTCTGAAAGTCGATGTATCGATGGTACTCACAAATACCTTTAAGTTGTATATGAATATGTAGTGGGGCTATAAGGGTAGGCCCAGTGGCATTGGTTGTTGTCTAACAACCCAAGGTCATGGGTTCAATCCCTGTTGGTACTGCATTTACGCTTACATACGCTGGAGGTGCGCGTGAGCTGGCCCGCATTGAGTATGGGCGTACACTATCAAGGTGGAGGGGGTATGCGGCCCCTGGCCCCCAAGGGGGGAGGTGGGGAACCACGTTGGCCAAAGTCAAATTGAATAACGCTTAGCGACGGGACTGTCCAGGACGTTGCGCCTTAGCAATCGTTACACCTACTCCAGAAGTGTTATTGATCTTTAAGGAAGCACGATCAACCTGACCACGTGATAGTAGTTTGTGTGGTCCCGATCTTTCGATGAGATAGGGTTTCGATTTGGGAGGAGAAGAACAAGATGAATTAGCAACTGAAATTGCAAATCTAAAATAAAAACAAGAGTTGGGATTCTTAAGACAAGTAAACGGGTGATCTAGCCGACACGCGCGAATACAAGAAAAAGAAGCAGCAGCTAACTTTAATCTAAACAAAATCCAACTGAAAAGAATATTACAACTACCTATATGTAAGGAAGGAAAGGGCTTCTTCTAAACTAATTAGGATTTCTATCACTGATAAGATTTGGACTAGTATTAATAGGCTCAAGCCCATAGTCCAAATCCTATTATCAGTCTTACTTAAGCCCTAAGCCCAAATTTCTACTAAAAGGCAACACAATTTATTTTGTGGTTTCCAGACAGCTCAGATGAACTTTTAACACTTGGCTGGATCCATTTAAAATGAGACTTCAAGAACTTACCAAATTTGACACGCGGCAAGCTTGCTCCGGGCTTGAATAACTCTTGGGAGTTGAACTCGATTTATGCAACGCAGTCACTTTAGTATCTCCTTCCATGTTCGTAACGACAACAAAATCATCACAATAATTTAGTAGCATTCAATCCTTAGAAAGATATGTATTAACACTTAGGAATGAGTTCACCTGATAGTTTAATTGACGGGCACGAGCTCGAGTAATTGGTCCGTGAACAGGAGTTACCAGACTTGTCGGATGTGTATCTGACAGAGACAATGACTCCTCATTAGACGACGTGATGTCCTCATCATCCTCCCCTTCTTGCATTTGAGTCGTCCTCGACTCAAGCTCTTCGTCTATTCCCAAGTACGGTTTTAAATCTGCAACGTTAAACGTGGGACTAACTGCAAAATCTGCAGGCAAATCAAGCTTGTATGCATTATCATTAATCTTATGCAAAACTTTGAAAGAACCAACACTTCTAGGCAACAATTTAGATTTTCGCAACGTTGGAAATCTTTCTTTCCTAAGATGTAACCAAACTAAATCACCAGGTTCAAAGGTTATATGCCTCCGTCCCTTACTACCAACAAATTTATAAGCAAACTCAATATGAGGCAAGCACTCTTCCCACATTTTTATGTTTTTCTTAAAAACAGCCCTAAGCATGGTAGATAATGTTCTATTCACAACTTCAGTCTGGCCATCAGTTTGTGGGTGACAAGTTGTTGAAAATAAAAGTTTAGTCCCCAACTTAGCCCATAAAGTTCTCCAAAAATGGCTAAGAAACTTAGTATCACGATCAGAAACTATTGTATTTGGCACAACATGCAAGCGAACAATTTACAAAAGAACAAATCAGCAATATGAGTTGCATCATCACTCTTATGACAAGGTATAAAATGTGCCATCTTAGAAAATCGATGCACAACAACAAAAATGCTATCCCTCCCCTTCTTTATTCTCGGCAGTCCTAAAACAAAGTCCATAGAAATGTCTTCCCAAGGTACATTCGGAACAGGTAAAGGCATATATAAACCATGTGCATTAAGTCGTGACTTAGCTTTTTGACATGTCGTGCAGCGTGCAACAAATCGCTCCACGTCTTTTCGCATCTTTAGCCAAAAGAAATGACCAGCGAGTATACCCTGTCTTTTTCACTCCGAAATGTCCCATCAACCCACCTCCATGCGCCTCCTGTAACAACAACAAACGAACGGAGCTAGCTGGAATGCAGAGCTTGTTAGCTTTAAAGACAAATCCTTCATTAAGAACAAATTTATTCCATGTTCGGCCCTCTTTACAATTATGCAAAACATCTTTAAAATCATCATCATGTATGTACTGATTTTTAATTGTCTCTAATCCAAAGATTTTAAAATCAAGTTGTGACAGCATGTTATACCACCTAGATAAAGCATCAGCAATTACATTTTCCTTACCCTTTTTGTGTTTAATGACATAAGGAAAAGACTCAATGAATTTCATCCACTTGGCATGCCTACGGTTCAGTTTTGCTTGACTCCGAATGTGTTTCAATGACTCATGATCAGAATGTATAAGCAAGAACAAGATGAAGAAATTGCAAATCTAAAATAAAAAAATTAGTTGGGATTCTGAAGATAAGTAAACAGGCGATCTAGCCGACACGTGCGAATACAGGAGAAAGAAGAAGCAGCTAATTTTAATCTAAACAAAATATAACTGAAAAAGAATATTACAACTATCTATATATAAGGAAGAAAACTAGGGCTTCTCCTAAACTAATTAGGATTTCTATCACTGATAAGATTTAACGCAGTTTGTAGATTCTATGTTGTGATGTCCTCATCACAAGTTGGGGTACTGTAAAGAGATAACGATGTAATAAATTGAAACGAAAAATAAAGTAAAGCAAGAAGGATCGTCAAGTCACCGAGTAAAACAGGAACGAGTACTACGGAAATGAGAATAATGGTTTTATGATCGAAAGTAAAAAGGGGTGGAACGGCTGACAAGTCCACGTAAAAATAGGAACGGGACTAGAATACACGAGCTTGCTTTCTTTTCCTTAAATTGAGGAAAGACAACAATGGATTTAAGTCGGATCGAAAGTCGACCGAGAACGATGATCATCTCCGAAGAATGAGATCGTACAGCGGGGCGGACACATGGAATAATTCTAAGTCGGGTTGGAAGTAAAGCGGCCGAGAAGACTGCGAAGCACCCACCAATCACCTAGGTGCATACGCCATCTATTTACACGATGTGCTTGGAAAAATAATAGCCGCAAGATGAGATGGCCGAGGAAATAGAATGCGCGGACCAAAAATCAGATGAGATGGCCCATGAGGTGCCCAGGTCGAGGCCCCTGGGGCGCCCAGTCGAGCTGGTCCAAGCGAGGCCCCGAGGTGCCCACCCGAGCTTGCCCGCGGTGCCACGAGCGATGCCCCGAAGTGCCCAGTCGAGGCGCCCCGAGACGCCCAGCGGAGGTGCCCCTAGCGAGCTGCCCTGAGGCGCCCAGCCGAGGCCCCTAGCGCGGCTAGGCATTTATTGGGAAAAACACCACAATTCTTGCATGAAACTAGACAATTTGAATAAAAACTTTTATAAAACACAACCAATCAAATTAAGAGTAGAGAGCTTAATAGCCAATTTCCTATGAGGCGTTAGAGATGCAAAGAGACACCACTGGGTCAACTAGGCTACCATATGCACCCCCTATGGACAGGGGGGCTGAGGCTGAGGAACATGGAACACGTGATGTGGAGTCTCCACACGAAGCTGGCCTGGGCCTACTGCAAGGGTGAGTCTCCATGGGCTAGATACATCAGGCAGCGATACGAGGGAAGAAACATAAGAATCTCAGCCTTGTGGAGATCCTTAAGACCTCTTCTTTAGGAAATTCAGAGACATACTATAACTGAGATTGGCCGTAGGGACTGCAACTTTTGGAACTCCAACTGGTGCACTCCCCTACCTTGGCACCATTCATGGATTGCCTAGTGTGCTAACGGTCAGGCAAGTGATGCAGGACGAGACGCTCAAGCAGCAGATCAGTTACACAATCCCCCCTACGCTAGAAACCGGCTGATGAACATCTCCCTAAACGAAGAAGCAGATAAAATCATATGGACTAGGTCGACGTCCGGAGAAGTCCGAAGATCTTTGGTGAGAATCCCCCCCGAACCCCAACCTTCATCCTCTGGAAAAGATGGGAATCAACGCTAAGGATTAGGCTTCGGAAAGTCACCCCTGAGAAGCCCCCTCCACGACTGAAATCCAGCTTGCAGTGATGCTGGGATTCTCTGTCGTGGATGCCACCAGCCATAAGGCGCATCGCCCGAGTCGGTCCCCGGAAAGTTGGCACCCGCACCCGGTGAACTTGACGGCTAATATAGCCTGCTTCGGAGCATGGGTAGCCATCATCCTCTGTGAGCCTAATGGAGACCTATGTGCTGCTGAGAAGATGGCCTGGAAGCCTGACCCAGGGTACCCCGAGATATGCAACATCATCCTCGCTTGCCACCGCATAGCCGTTGAGCTCCACAAGAACATCGGCAATATTCAGTGACAAGCCTCCTTCGGCCCCTGTGCCGCGAGGAAATGGGCAGCCAGACGATGCCCCTTCCCTTGCACCTTCAGCGTAATAAAGCCCTCGGAGAACAAAACTTGTGAGGCGTTTCGTTCGGGAATGCGAGTTGATCCCCTGGGCCGCCCCCAAACCCGGTCCCCCACTGTATCCTAGAATTCTACACGCATGAGTGTCGCCTTACCCAGCGCTAGGCCTTCGGTGGGCTTCCGCGCGGGTCATTCACCTCTCGGCTTCTTTGTGGAGCTTTCGCACGTTTCTTGTAGAGCCTTCAGCTCCCTCTTCTCGCTCGGTGCCTCGATGCGCCTAGAGCTTTTGTAGCGCATTTCACGCTTTTTGTCCAAAAAATATAAAATTTCCTCTTTCTAAAAAAAAAACACAACCCATCATAGAACACAACCAATCATCGAATTAAGAATCGATGAGAGAGAAACTCCAACCTCTCTCCTCGACGCGAGGTTGTTGAGCCCAGTCGTCGCTGCCACGACGGCCTTCTGGCCGTGTGCCTAGCTCATTTGTACTTGCCGTGTGCCGTCGTTCTCACCAGCCCCTTCTTCGGGCGGCTGCCGCGACCATTCGCGGCCGGTGCGGCCTGGCCCTAACGGCTAGATTTTCACTCTAACCCCAACGGCTAGTCCGCCTTCTTCGCAGCGCCGTTCCAAGCAATCGACCGTTGCTCGCCTCCTGCTGTCGCCGCTTTGCAACCCCAACGGCTTGATTTTCGAATTCGGCCCCAATCTCCCTCGCCGCGCCCCCAGTGTCGGCCCATCGCTGGCGCTTTGCTGCTGTCCGGCTCCTGCGCAGGCTGCCCCGCCCTGATTAAGCGTCGACAGCCGCAGTTCGCGCCCCAACGGCTAGTTTTCTCTCTCCTCTAATGGCTATATCTGCTCTAACGGCTACTTTTTTGAATTTTCGGCGCAGGTCCGGGTGCTCCTCCTATGGACTGTGCTGCGGGTGGCCCTCTTGAGCCCGCCCTAGTAGCTCCGCCCGACCCCGCTTCCCTACGATTGAGGTGCCTAAGCAGAACAAAACAGCTAAAGACGGGAAACCGGCCGTGCTATTCACTCCAAGTGAACAAGTTAGGGGCGCAAAACCTCCAGCACGCTATCATCGCCAAACTCTCGGCCGGCAAGCCTAAGGCGAAGGAGATCTGCTCTTTCATCAAATCCAACTGGAAAATCAAGGGAGCATTCACCACTGGCAGCATGCATCCGAGGCACGAGTTCATCGTGCTGGAGTCCCATAAAGATTTGGTCGAGGCGATGGCTTTCCCCATCCATCAGATAGGCCTGTTCCTCTTCAGGTTCTTCAGATGGTCCCCCCAGATCAACATCAAGCAAGAATCATCCAGAACTGTAACATGGATCCATGTTCCCGGACTAAGCCCCATGTTCTTCATTGAAGGATATCTTCGGCGTATTGGGGATGAGATTGGATTATTCCTAATGGCCGACGCAAGGACCCTAAACATGACATGCCCAGCATATGCTCTAATGCTAGTGGAAATTGATCTAAAAAGACCTCTTATCCGAGAGATCTACATTGTTAGCACCACCGGAGAGGGTGGTGAGTCCTATGAAGTGGTTTATGAGGGCCGCCTAGCCTATTGCCCCAGGTGCAGCCTCTAAGGTCACAACCTCTCGGAATGCAGGAAAGGAGATGCCCCAGGCCCCGGGAATATCCCCGGCGGAAGACCATCAAAGGACACCACTAAGCCAAGCGCAATTCCGGCCCCCAACAGATTCGTTCCCTCGCAGCGCGACCGCGATAGATTGAGGGCCAAAGTGTTTCGCGAATGCTGCGAGCAGGATGATGAAAAACTGAAGCTGAAGCAGCAAGGAAGGCCCCGGTCACGGAGGCGACCCCTGTCGGAATAGAGATCAAGCAGAAAAAGGCGCCTGATGTAAAGGATCACGTAGGTAGCAGCAGCAAGGCTTCCTTCAGACAGACAGTTAGCCCAACCCAAGATAAAGCAAATGCTGGCCGATCAAATGGAGACTTCACTGGATCCGGAAGAATTGGCAGAAATCAACAAGGTAAAGCCAAAATCCCTAAAAAAGAAGAAGACGATAAAGCTTGCCGCTGCGGCTAAACATACGGTGGAAAGTGACATAGAAGGGCTACCCACTGCTACACCTCCCATCCAAGACGAGACACCCCTTTCAAGTCTCCCTCATGCCGAAGAGACAGCCCCTCCTCAGGTCATACAACCGGAGCCCGGATTGATTTCATCGATGGCAGTGCCGCGGAAGATAAGTAAGAAAAAGAAGAGGTGCAAGGAGCGCCACCTTAGCAGAGCGCAGGCATCTACTGCGGAGCTTCCCGCGGCCGAGACACAGGCTACTGCTGAGGCACAGGCCGTGGGCGAGGAACCCAAATCTACTTAGGTACAAAATTGCTCTGTTTTGGAGGTTGCTCAATCAATGGACGGCCGAACGTGCTTGGCAGAATCAGCGGGGAAAGAAGACCCTGACGAGCTTGACTCTAGTCCGACTTTGAGAGGTGTAGGATAAGTGGGAGCCGAAAGGCGTAAGTGAAATACCACTACTTTTAACGTTATTTTACTTATTCTGTGAAACGGAGGCGGGGCAACGCCCCTCTTTCTAGTTCCAAGGTCCGCTTCCGCGGGCCGATCAGGGTGGAAGACATTGTCTGGTGGGGAGTTTAGCTGGGGCGGCACATCTGTCAATAGATAACGCAGGTGTCCTAAGATGAGCTCAACGAGAACAGGAATCTCGTGAGGAACAAAAGGGTAAAAGCTCATTTGATTCTTATTTCCAGTACGAATACGAACCGTGAAAGCGTGGCCAGTCGATCCTTTAGACCTTCAGAATTTGAAGCTAGAGGTGTCAGAAAAGTTACTACATGGGATAACTGGCTTGTGGCAGCAAAGAGTTCATAGCGACGTTGCTTTTTGTTCCTTCGATGTCGGCTCTTCCTATCATTGTGAAGCAGAATTCACCAAGTGTTTGATTGTTCACCCACCAATAATTCAACCTAGTACGAGAGGTTAGTTTTACCCTACTGATGACTGCGGCACAATGGTAATTCAACCTAGTACGAGAGGAACCGTTGATTCACACAATTGGCCATCGCGCTTGGTTCAAAAGCTAGTGGCGCAAAGCTACTGTGCGTTGGATTATGACTGAACGCCTCTAAGTAAGAATTCGGGCCAGAAGTGACGCATGTGCCCCTCGCCCGATTGCCGACCTGCAGTAGGGACCTTCCGGTCCCCAAAGGCACGTGTCGTAGGTCCAGCTCGCGCGGCAGAAAAGCCGGGCGAGCCGCCTTGAAATGCAATTTCCACTGAGCGGCGGTTACAATCCTTTGCAGACGACTTAAATATGCGACGGGGTATTGTAAGTGGCAGAGTGGCCTTGCTGCCACGGTCCATTGAGATTCAGCCCTATGTCGCTTGGACTCGTCCCTCCCTCTCCTTCCTCCGAACATCATCATTCATCCAATCTATTTTAATTTTTGAACCGAAACCGCGTTGGGGTTTTCCAGCCACCTCAAGTGCAGAATTTTTCCCAAGTATCAGTTCCTCCGACCTAAATAAGAAAGGTGATCTAGCCGCCACGAGCAAATACATCGATGCAAGAATTTTCTCAAGTGTCGGGCTGCATCTTGTCGCACCAAATAATTTTAAATTTTTTTTCAAGTAACAAAGAAGAACTTCATATAATATCCTTTTTCGCGTTGATAATTATAATAGTAAGAGTCAATCTCTTTTCATGGCGAGTCATATATATTGACGTATACAGTCAAACTTATGTAAAGTGAAATTAAAAAAAAAAGTAGTATATATTGGTAAGTTTTTGAATATGTAATTTGTAATATTAATTGGATTGTATAAAAAATGCTCTAAAAATCTAAGCCCGTGCTACGCAAGGGCATTTATACCTAATTTATAAATAAAACTAGTATATATATTAGTTAATTTTTTTCTGATTTCTTGATTTTCTATTTTTTTT
>NQLW01000068.1:1468669-1485364 GCA_002312845.1 Kalanchoe fedtschenkoi
TGTTGGTGTAGGTGATTAGCGTGGGGTTCTTATGTTGCGGAGTGGATGTTTTCCTTTCATTGACTCTTTATGTTTTACTTTTTAAAGATGTTTTTTAGTTGAATTCCATCCTGTTAAGGTAGTGGACTCTTGGCATAGGTGATTGATGTTGCTGGGTACTTATGCTGCCCAGTTGATGTTGAATTTCATCCTTTTGAAATCGTGGTCTGTGGATGCAGGTAATCGATGTTGGGTTATATTTTGTCAATCAGCTAAATTTCCTTTCTTATTTATATTATTCTCAACATGTTTAATTTTAATTCTGGTCTAAATTCTGGTCTGTTGGTGTCGGTTATTGATGCCTTTTATGTATCTGAGTGGATGTTCAGTATTTCATATTAGTTTAATTTTTGAAACATTTTGTGTAATTTCGTCCTGTTTATTGCATGGTCTTCTGGTGTAGGTAAGTAATTGGTGCTGCTGTGTTCTTTTGCTGCCCATTGAACGCGTTTACCTTTTATCTGTGTATTTATTAGGTTTTTTTCTTTCTAATATGCTCCGCCAAGTTCATGTCCCCTTGGACTTTGGGCGTAGCCAATCTGTGTCGATACCATGTGCGGCTGATTGGATGTTTTTCTCTTCTCAAATCGTTGTTTACTTTCACTCTAGTTTTTCCTGCTAAATTTGTGGTCTTTAAGTTTGTGAGATTAGCACTGTTGGGTTCTGGTGCTCTGTGCTGCCATGTAGATTTTTTCTTTTTGAACACATTTTGTTGGAGTCTATCCTAAACTTGTGGTTTGTGGGTGTAGGTTATTGGTATTGTTGGGCTCTTCTGCTCAGTGGATGTTCTTTTTTTTATCTGTTTATTTATTAGTTTTTTTTTAATACGAATTATTTAAACCCCAAGCTCGTAAAATTGAGGTTTGTTGGCGTATGTAATTGATTCTTGATTCTTGGGCTATTAAGTGGATGTTTCTGTTTATTTTTTAACATGTTAATTCCGTACAGATAAAATGTGGCCTGTCAGCATAGGTAATCCGAGCTCGGTTCTACTATTGAGGCTCTGTTTGGTAATGCCATTAATATTTTGAATTAAGAGTGGCTTCATTCGTCTTCATAGGGGTACCTAAGCAGCTATGGTCTCAATGTCATAGTCTAGCTATTTTATTTTCAACAAGTTTGTATTGTCTTTAATTCAGATGTTGATAGTGATATCTTTTTGGCATAATATGTTCATTGATGATTGTTATTTTCAATAAGTTCTATTTGTCTTTAACTCCATGTTGATCATGATATCCTTTTTGTGCTATATGTTTGTTTATAACAATTATCATCTTTTGTAAACTGCTTTGATTGAATAGATGAAACTATTTGCTGCCAGAATCATTTAATATCTTGTTCTTTTCATTGACTTGTTAATTTGAATGTCTTTGTGATTTAGGTCTTTAGCGTGTAGGATCATTGTCTCTGCTTGTGGTTCAATTCTTGTCCAATTTATTTTTGTTATTAATGTTTAGTTCCTATGTAAGTACGTTTTGTATGTATTACCATTTCACCTGATGCTTATTCCTCTATATGCAAGTGGTTTGTGTATTACCTTTTCACCGTATGCTTTTTTTTCTTCCTGTCCTGAACTGTGGTTACTTTGGTTCTAATTTGTGATAGATTTTGTTGAGTTTGTAATCTTTTGAAGGTGTTCATGTTCTTTTTCTTTCGTTTGTTTTTATTTTTGTAAGTGTGTGGTAGTGTCTCCTCTTTAGGTCATGTGTTAGTTTTGATAGAGAGTTTAAGTTGGCTATCAGTTAAATGTAGTTTGTTGATATGATCAGTTTGTACAACTAATCTTGACAGGGTTAACTTATTTGATAACTAAGTTAAGTTCATTTTATTAGATTTCTCTTTTCAGATTGGATCTAGTTTCAAATTGTGTTTGTTCTTTATTATAATGGTACTTTAATACTAATAATATTCTGGGAATAACATATGTAATCTATTTTGGTGTTTGGTTCTGATGTTTCCTAGTGAATGTTCAAGCTCAACTCCTAATAATAATTTGGAAATAACAAATGTAATTTATTTTGGTGCTGGGTTCTACTGATGCCTTGTGGAGGGCTCCTAATTGATTAGTTTCTTTTTCAACATGTTTCATTGAATTTCGGGCTGGTAGAATAGTGTGATCTATGGGTGTAGATGACTGTTGTTATGGGGTTTTTGTGCTTCTTTGTGGATCTTTTTGCCGGTTATCTGATTATTTATTAGCTCTTTTGGACATGTTTTGTAAAATTCCGTCAGGAGTGTTGGTAATTGGTATTACTCAGTTCTTATCTAGCAGACTGAACATCTCCCCTTTTTGTTTATATATTATTTTTTTCTTAATATTGTCGTTAAATTCCATCTTGTAAAATTTTTTGCTTGTGGGTGTACACAATCAGTGTTGGGTTTTCCTGTTGCTGAGTGGATAACCTCCATCTTGTATCTCTAATCAGTGATGGGTTTACATATGTTTCGTTAAATTCTATCCTCTTAAGCCTTGAGGTTGTTGATGTACGTAATCGGTGTCTTTCGGTTAGTGTGTTGACAAGTGGGTATTTCCTTTTCTTATCTGTCTATTTATTACTTTTTCAACATGTTATGTGTGATTCCATCTTATTGAAGTTGTAGGTCGTGGTCTATGCGTGATTACTTCAACATGTGTTGTTTATCTTTTATCTATTAGTCTACTTCAACATGTTCTGAAAAATGTCATGTGTGATTCCATCTTATTGAAGTTGTAGGTCGTGGTCTATGCGTGATTACTTCAACATGTTCTGTTTTAGTTTCACACTGTTAAAATATGGTCCGATGGTGTGTAGGCAATAGGCATACGTTGCTAGTATCTTGTATTGCCGAGTGGATGCTCTACTTTATTATCGTTCATTAATAAGTTTTTGAAACATCTTTTATGAATCTTAATCCATTAGAATATGTTTTGTGGGTGTAGGTTCTTGGTGCTCTTGTTTCCAAGTGGATGGTTGCCTTCCCCATCTCATATTTTTTATTTGTTTGTTTTAAAACATTTAGTTGAATTGCGTTCTTTTTGTAGGCAATCAAGAGTTTCTGGGTTCGTATATTGTCGAGTGGTTGTTTCCTTTTTTTCAAACATGTTTTATTCAATGCCATCCAATTAATGTTGCTGTATGTGTTTGTGGGCAATTTGTGCCTGTTCGGTGTCGTCTATTCCCTTTGTTTCTCTTTATAGTTTTTTCTTGTGGGTTTTGTTGTTTCATCCTTTTAAATTTGTGGTCTTTAATGTGGGTTGGCAGTGTTATTGGGTTCTTGTGATGCCGAGTGGATGTTTTTCCTTTATTATATTTCTTTATTTATTATTTTCTTTTCAGTATAATTTGTTAAACCTCATTGTCCTCTGTGGGCGTAGGTTATCGGTGGTTGATCCTCGTCCTACAAAGACGATTATTTGTTTATTTGTTAATTCTTTTAACTTGTTGAATTCTGCTCTGATGATGTATGTATTCGGCTTTGGGTTTTTGTGCTTTCAAGGCTTTGTTCGGTAATTATTATGTAGAATTATGAATGGCAACTTAATAACAACTTGTGGTGCCTGAAGTTTAAGAACTTTTGGTGCTCATGTGTGATTTGGCAAGCCGATGATTTCAATGGTGAGATAATATTTTGCTGGTTTTTATTTGGAGATTCAATCGGCTAACCAGTCCTGATTTCTTTTTTATTAGGGTGCTACAGGGGATCAGTTATTAGGACTCATCTTTATGGTTTGAATGGGTGTAGGGACGGTCTGAATTTTTTCCATATGTGGACAGCAACGCATGACGTCACATTTTCTTGAAGTTGTGTAAAAGGCTACTTAGCATTGTGATGAGTCGAAGCTTGATTAGGAAGTTGATGGATCTGTGCTAGTAATGGTTCTTTCACGTGTGGATCTTCTTCTCTGGTTGGTTATATACATGATGGGGCCTGAGTTTTTTATTTTTTAGCTGTTTTGATCATCCAACAAGTGATTTGGTAGTTTCGTGATGCAAAAGGGGATGTATGCTTTGTTCAATGGCTAAATCTTTAGGTGTCTATCATACTATTTTTCAACGCTGTAGGTTGTTTTTTTTGTTCTCTGTGGCTATGATGCATGAATATGTGGATGCATAGATGTACACTGAGTTGTAGGTATATATGCAGAAAGTATGATCCAAAAACGGGGCACTAGTTGATTACCTGACCTTACCCGTGCAGTTTAATTATATGTCTAACTTGATTGTTATTCCATTGACGAGAGTTTAACTTGGGGGATTGACAACCCAATAATTTGTTCAGGAATGCAGGACTACGTATTGCGGGATCAACAATTGGGCTTATGTAGGCAGCTAGGGACTTGATTATGTGACCTTACCTGTGCTGTTTAATGTATGCCTTTAGATTGCTTGTTATCCCACTGATGAGAACTTCATTCCGGGGAATGATAACCTATAAATTTGTTCTGAAATGCAGGGCTACATACTGCTGGATCATAGAACTACGATTGGGCTTGATCCCCGCATGAATTGGGTACGTAGGCAGCTTAGGGGCTTGAAACCTAAGTGCGGCCCCTTAAAAATAAAAAATAAATTATGTCCAAGAAAGAGCTAAAATACATGTTGCTTCTTATTCTCTGTTAGAATCCCATAATCATATATATTGGATTGTTTTTTATTCTATTATGCTTTTTGAAATCTATAGTTCAAAATTGTGAGTTTCCTAAAAAAAAAAGTTGTTGTGTTGCGGTTTGAACATTAATTTTAGCATTGCAATTTTTAGAATGCAATTGTGATTTTACATACTGCGATTATTAGCGGCCACAAAACTAATACGTACAGCGGTTATGTGTTTGAGTTTTTCTGTTACTCATTTCTATTCATCTATTATCCGTGTAGCCTCATTCTTTTTATTGTAGTTGTATTGTGTTTTTAAAAAATAAATAGAACACAAAATTAAGAGAAAATCAAATAAAACAACAAGAAAAATGAGTGGAGAAAATATATCATCTAACCGCAATGAAGATGGTTCTGCAGCATATTCCAAAACAGTAAGTATATTATTTCACACTCATCCGCTGCGTACTCAGCGTATTCCATCGCTTAGTTCACTTATGCTGTTTTTTGTATTTGCAGAACTTTCGCGGTGGAAAAATATTTATTACAAAATCTATTCAACTTAATTATTAAATAGGGGTCTGTTGCATTTATATGTATATATGGTGGGGTTCGATGGAGAATCTCACTCTATGTGAGAACTGAGAAAATGAGGGAGATGTGTCCGAATCAACCCACCCTTGAAGCATATAATGGACACATTTGCTCCCAATATGGTGGGCTAAAAAAGTGAAGAAAACAAAAAGCATCTGATGTTGGGGGTATTCTGGACATGTTGATTTTTTTTACATTTCTCTCAAGTACATTGTCAGACATAATCTTTTCTTCACCCTTTTCTCTCACCCGTCTCTCATCACTAAACTCATTTCTCTCTCCCCAAATTTATTTCTTTCTCCATATTAAAAAAACACACGCCTCTCACCCTTCATATGATTGTTTGTAGTGATTTTTGGGTTTTATGAGTTTTGGCGTGTGATGATGTTTTTTTGTTGTGTTTTTTGAGTTTTGTGGGTTCTTACATTTGGTGTTTTTTTTTAAGTTTTTTAGGTTTTATTATGTTTATAGGTTTTTTAAATTTTGACTTGTAATGTTGTGTATTTTGGGGTTTTCGTGATAAAGCACAAAACACATTGAACATTGTACAATTTGAAGTTTAACTTGAGTAAAATACAACGTACAAATTTCAGTGACAAAGTACATTTGGGGGGTTCAATACTGAACATATATTGAATTAGGGTTTAGAGTTGTCCAGTCAGATTTAGTACTTTGTACTTTGTGTTTTATACTTTATTCAATATGAGGTTGAATATTGAATATATGTTGAATCAGGATTTAGAGTTTTCTAGTTCAAATTTAGTACTATGTTGGAACATAGAAAACCTAAATCCAAAAAATCATGAAATGAAGATTAAAAGAGCATAAGTGAGTTTTATACCCCTAACACAAGATAACCTAAAAAATCTATTCAACAAATCTGGATTGTGTGAGTTTTCTATGAAGTTCTGGAGCATAAAGCATGAAACACATTTGATGTGTTTTTTGGATTTTATTTTGTCTTGTGTTTTCCAGAATTTTTTGGATTTTGATATGTGATATTGTGTTTTTTGAGTTTTTAATCTGGATTTTGTGAGTTTTTTTGTAAAGTTCTAAAGTGTGAAGTATAAAACACATTGAACACTGAACAAATTGAGTAAAAACACCAAACATTTTTTTTAGTAAAACCCATATTACATGATTTGGCAAAGCCCGCTTTTCATGAAATATGATGTAAGAAAAGTAAAACTCATTTTACAAGAAATTCATTATTTTTAGTACATCACAATGACATGATGGATGCTAGTCAAGTGGATTTGTTGTTGTCAATCAAATGGGTGTTAGTAAAATGGATGTTAATCAAATGGACTTGTGGGTCTCTCCTCTTATACACACTCAACCCATTTCTAAGTACTGTCAGACATCACCTTCTTCTCTTACTTATTTTTTCTCTCACCTGTCTATCTACACCGAACCCATTTTTCTTTCCTCAAATTAATTTCTTTCTCTTCAAATTCACTTAGATTTGTACGTGTTAGCTTGAACAAAGAAGAAAATACAGCATGCAAAAGCTGTAAAAGTTTTAAAGCACAAAACATAAAATAAAAAGAACATTGAACTTTGTATTTGTTAGCTTGGGCACTAAACATTGATTGAACATTATGCTTTTCTAGATCTCAAATCTGGATTTTATGAATTTTCTACAAAATTTTAACGCACAAAACACAAATAAAATTGAACATTGAATATATATTGAATTTTGTATTTTATTAGTTTGGACAATAAACACAGATTGAACATTGTACATTGTACTTGAGCACATTGGACAATGAACATAGGTTGAACGTTGTACTTAAGCACAAAATCATCGGATGCCAAATGCTATGTCTAGTGGGGTATCAGTAAAGTGAATATTGTGTTTTATTGTGTGATGTATTTTGTGTTTTTATAGGTTCAAATCTGGATTTTTTGAGTTTTTTGTGAATTTTTAAAGTACAAAACACAAAACATATTGTATTGAAGTACAAATTATAATAGGGGGTTGAACATTGAACATATTTTGAATTAGAGTTTAGGGTTTTTCAGTTTTTATTAGCACATAGTGTTTTGTATTTTGTCATTTATATATTGTACTTTATAATTTAAAATTTCGTAAAAAAATTAGAAAATTCATATTTCAAACTCGGAAAATTTTAAATCATAAACTCAGAAAATCTAGAGATGAAGAAGAAAAACGCATAGCAGTATAAAAGTACAAAGCACAATAGGAGTGTGGGTTAAACACTGAATATATGTTTAATTAGGATTTAGGATTTAGGATTTTTCAGTTTAGATTTAGCGCTTTGTATTTTATGTTTTGTTCTTTGTATTTCATTTATATAATGTCTTTTGTAATTTAAAAAAATTCAGAAAATTCAGCTTTGAAACATAGAAAGTTTTAAATCCTGAACCTGGAAAATCCATAAATTAAGGACAAAAATCTTGAAAACTTAGATTTTAAACACAGAAAATTATGAACTTAGAAAGTTCAGAAATGAAGAACAAAATCTCGAAAAACCCTGCAACGCATATTTCAAAACCAAAATCTCACAAACACAAGATCTAAAACAAAAAACTAACCAACAAAATCTAGGAAAATCAGAAGGTATATCATAAATTCATGTTTAAAAATTCATAAAACATAACTCAGAAAACCTTCAAAAACACACTGAACACACACAAAACACAAAATTTACAAACACGCGACAGAAAAATCAAGTTGAAGCTTAATTGTTTCAATGAAGATGAGTGGGACATGAGTTTGCACGAGAGAGAATGATGAGTGAGTTTTGAGAGTGGAGTATGAGAGACTGTGCGTGGAAGCCACTCAAAATGTCATTTTTCAACATACCTACTTTGCTCACAATACCGCTCAACTCACTTTTCAAACAAAACGTGAGATGTGATAGCCATCATTGGATTCAAAATATCCAATGCCTAGCATGTGGTTCTGAATTTTCACATCAAAGTGGGTTCCTAACAGAACCTCTCTCTTACGAACGCTTAAATTGTGAACAAATTGTGACGATTCTGTGTCAATCATTTTGTTTCCTTTCTAAGCTTATTTATTATGTTTTATTAAATATCCGAAACTCATTAATTTTAACAGACATGGAATTTATGATTATACACTACATTTAATAAAATGTCATTTAAAAGAGAGTTTTAAATTTATGTTTTTATCTCATATTTTATATTTTGATTATTAAAACTATTTATTTAAATTTTTTTGGAAAAAAATTTTCAATCATTATTCGCTGTCAAAAATTATTCACCATCACATGTTATATGGAATGTGTGCAACGAAATTAAATGGTTACAAAAAGATACTATAAAAATACATTTGCTGTCTAATAAAAATTTTCAATAAAAACTTAGAAAATCTAAAAACATATTCATTATTTTCTATTTGCTACCGTCTTAGTAGCATGTTCATTATTCACTGTTACATGTTTCACGGTTCACTACAGCCTCATAAGCATGTTCACTGTACACAACAGTCTCAGACGCATGTTCACCGTTCCATTATCGTCTCATTAGCATGTTCACTATTCACCGTCACATGTTCACTGTCAATAAATGAAAATAATATGTTATCATAAAATCCAAAACATCTAAATAATATAACATAAAAACAGGATTGATTTTCAGAGTGACGTACAACTTTTGAGAATTAATGTCTAGTAGTCAGGATCACATAGAAAAAAGAACACAAGGAAATCTTCCTGAAAAGTCTGCTAGTACATAGAGTTTGGGATATTTTATCAAACAATTGACGTGCATGAAAAAATAGCAAAATAAAGAAGATGCCTATGGTGATGGTAATTTCCTGTGAGCAGATTCTCATCCTTGTCAACCTCACAAATCCACTTCTTCCTCAGCACCATCACAACTCCAAAAATCAAATCAATTCAAATCTCAAGATCACACCGTGTCAAATCAATTTCATATTAGATCCAATATCAAATTCAAGGTCAAGACATGCTAAAGTTGAACAAAGCCGCTAGTGGACTAAAATAGAGTATATATATATATATAATATATTATATATACCAGGGCCGGTCCCGACATTTTGGAGGCCCCGTGCGAAACTAAAAGTGAGGCTTTAGGACATATTGATAAATGAAATTATACAAAAAAAATTCAAATTTACAAAAAAAAAATAACCGTACCAATTTTTAAAAAATAGAAATTAAAATTTTAGATTTTAAGTATTTTTGAGGCTTTAGCGCATCATTTTTTTTTAGAATTTTAAATTTTAGAATTTTTAAGATTTTGAAGTTTTAGAATTCACTATCCTTGGAGAATAAATGATTTTATTCATTCTTATTAATATTTTTATCCTTGGAGAATAAATAATTTTATTCATTCTTAGTAATATTTTTATTTGTTTCCATGAAAATATGTAAAATTAAATTATGCTTCATTAATAAACACAAATTTAACTTAGTTGAGTCCATTGTGAGTTTCTAATTTAGTCTAAAGGTTGTTGGTTCGAATCCTTACAACAACTTAAATAATTTTTAGAGATAAAATTCAAAAAGGGTCCTGAACTACCACCACTTACCTAATTGCGGTCAGAAATATCACGATTTTCAAAAAGGGTGTATGCAAAAAATAATTGGACTGATTTTTTAAAATAAAATTTATCGTTACATTTCTAAACTAATATTATTATGAGATTTAGATTTGTGTGTGAAAATTACATTGTTTGGTTATCAAAATAAATTACATCATTTTACGCATATAAAGAAAATGACATTTTTTGATAACCAAATGATGTAATTTTCGCACATAAATCTAAATCTTATAATAATATTAATTTTGAAATCTAATGGTGAATTTTATTTTAGAAAATCAGTCTAAATTTTTTTTTCATCGCACTTTTTTTGAAAATTGTTGTAGTTCTGACTGCAATTGGGTAAACAGTGATAGTTCAGGACCCCTTTTGGGTTTTTTCCCTAATTTTTAATATGTAATTTGATGGCCCATCGGGCCAGGCTTGAGAGGAAGTATCGTGGGCTGGAGGTCTTGGTTTTCTGGAGGCCCGGTGCAAGTGCTCCACTTGCACCTGTGTTGGGCCGATCCTGTATATATCCCAAACTTCTCAGAAAATGATGGTTAACCTATCCAGACCTAAAATCTCAGCAACACCTAAAAGACAACAAATCTTTGAGGCATTTAAGTAGATACCTTCTTCTATGTAGTTGACACATTCACAGGTGAAGGATGCATGAAATAAAAGAAAGGAAAATTTCTTGATAGTATTCCATAAGAATCAATCTTTTCACTCAATCAATTTTTTCATCCCGCGGATCTGACACCGAAAAATATCAGCCCTTTCTGAAGTTTTTCATTCCATCTCGCCCCAACCCACCGTCAAACCATACCACTTACAACATATCTACCTCATGTTCATCGTGAGGCCATTAAACCCAATCCAATCTCTAGATATGGATCCCAATTATGAAAACAAAAAGGATCCATTTGAATCGTTGTGGATCAGGGTGGATCGGGGGAGACCGATGATGCACAATCATGACCTCTTTGTCATCTTTGTTCCAATCGTAGAAGGCAAAAGGAGTAGTCGACGATGTATTTGAGAGAGTGAGAGGCCATCAGAAATTAAATATATGGTTGATATATGTTATTAAAAGTTAATTAAGTGGCTATAAATAAAGTTGACAAAAAAATATTTAGTGATCAAAACACAGTTCATTTTGTGAACAAATTGATTGATCCAGAATTGCTCATAATTTGTCCTCAATCTAAGTGTTTTCAAATACATATGTATATTCTTTTTTTTTGGTGTGAATAGTTTTATCATACCCTCCCATTGTATATAAAATTAGTTCTTATTTGATATACATTTGTAAAAATATTAAAGTTTACGCTGATTCATAATTTTAGCACACGGTTGGCGATCATGGATGGGTTGAACATCTTTTCTTGCATGCACTAATTGCTTCAAATCTGGATGTCATTTCAGAGTTTTTCTTAAACAAAACGTAAATGACATTCTTGTTTTTTGTCATCAGGAGCAAAATCGAAATAGAATGTCAAGGCAGGGTAAAATCAAATTAAATAGTGTGATGTGGACAAATTGAAAAAAAATCAACTTATTAATTTCACAATTTCTTCTTAATTTTCTATTTAATGAATTTCAAATTTTACTTAAACAACCAGCATATTCTGCATGCATTAGAATTTTTTTAAAAAAAATGAAAGAAGTCAACTAGGAAAATACTCAAATAAGAGAAATGCATCCTCCTATGATGGCAATTATGATCACTCTGCTCCATCTGCATCTCTGCATCTGCATAGCTCCGCCTCAGTAAATGCGGTTAATAATCAAGTTGCTGATTTTATTGGTTAAAATTGTAACCGAATCGAAGAAATTTTGACGAATAGTTTACACATATGATATTTGTCATACTCGTATTGTATGCGCTCCGATTTAGATTAACTGTGTCGCCTGCTCATGTAGTATATAAATAAATCCTATAAGTGTTTATATAAAAATACTTTCATATTAATAATGTACTTATTCAATGGGTTTGGCCCATTACCTTTTATGTTTAAAATTTGCATGCCCATTAAAATATCATATTTCATTATATTCTATCAATTGATCTTTAAAATGAGACGGCTCAAATACAATGTTTCTCACAGAACTCAATGTGTCACTCCTTTACGATGCCCAATATCGCATTCTATGAATCACCATATAATTTCATATCATTTTTCATCTTCAAATGTTAATGGAAATACAAGAAAATATGAAAATTATTTTGATTCACTTTTTATATCCATTTGTGATATCAATTTTGATGATGTTACAATCAATGTCTTTTGTATGATTTGTTTATTTTTTGGGAAAACTACAAAAAGGGGGTATGAACTACCACATTTTTACAAATTACGGGTGTAACTATCATTTTTTGCAATTTGCAGGTTTTTCAGTTTTGGGACTGTTTTGTAAATAAATATTTTTCAATCAAGTCCAGATCTAATTTAAACTAATTACAAACTTACCTCAACAAAACTAACCAAACCACCCATTCATTAAATTTGTTCAACCGTTAGCATTAACTTCATCTTAATCTACACTTGCTTACTTTAACATGGGTAATTTAGGTTAGGTTAGTTTTGTTGAAGGTGAGTTTGTAATTAGTTTAAATTAGATCTGAACTTGATTGAAAAATATTTACTAACAAAACAGTCCTAAAACTGAAATACCTGTAAATTACAAAAAATGATAGTTACGCCCGTGATTTGTAAAAATATGATAGTTTATACCCCCTTTCTGTAGTTTTTCCTTATTTTTTTGCATATTACAATGTATTAATTATGTTTAAACATTAGTTGAATGCAATATTTATTAAATTTAGATAAATTTTCGTACTACTATATTTTTTTGTTCTTTATTTATTAAAGAATTTATTGCAGGCAAAGATCCAGAGTGGGTTGATCGTTTGAGCTTAAGACTTATTCATACATTGCTTTTATATTTATACACGCGTATTTTTAATTCTTTATGTATGTCAATGTTCATTTTAAGGGTCAGTTGCAGCTAAATAAATTCGAATAGTCTAAGTCAAACCCAAAAGAGCAAATAAGGCTTGTCACTAGCACTAATAATCTATCAATTTATATTTAACCCTAGACAAATGGTTTGAAACTAAAGAAATTCACTACGCAAAACAAAAACAATTGTTAAATGATTCTCTGCTCACTTTATATGATATCTATTTCACATAAATTATAATGTAAATTCTCATGTTTTTCTTGAATAGCAAACAATCATCACTAATGTATCATGCAATTTCAATAATACGACATATCATTCGATAATTTTAATGCTAATTTGACTTCCAAATAAGGTTAAAAAATTTCATATTTAGTCCATAATTTGATTTCTTGCATTTGAAATCATGATAGATGGAACTTTAATATAAAATGGGCTTCCTTTGTAAATCTTCTCTATATATCTTAATAATAGTTAAATGATTACTCAAACTAAAACTCTATGAGCATGTAATGTTTACTAAAATTGTAAACAAATTTGAAGCCTCCATAGCTTTTTCTTTTCCCCATTTGTAGATAGTACTATTCTTCATTCTTTACAGTACATATTACGTATCAATGAGTCTGGTCCAGACCCATTTTAAAGAACTCATACCCAAATTCATCTTATTTGGGTTTGGACTCAGAATCAGACACAATAAGTTTATAAATATTGAATCTAAATCTAGATCCATTATTTAGACCCATCAGACACATTAAAATCAAAATCAATTTTTCTAATACTCAAATATTAAATAAAATAAATAACTAATATCAGTTTATAAAATTAATAAATTTTGAAAAATATATGTTTATATGTAAATAAATTTTAAAATAAAATTAATTTTTATAAAAATAATTTTAAAACTTAGTTTTTTAAATAAATTTTTTATTTTTTTATTTTTTCAAAAATATTTTTTGTTTTTTCAAATTTATTTTTCATTTGAATAAATTATATTTTTATTTTAACTATTTTTTATAAAAATTAGTTTATTTTCAATCTAAATAGACTAATTATCAAAAAAAAATTCATAGAGATCCATGATAAGGATACAAATGGATCAAAATAAGTAGACTCAACTGGATCCAAAGATCCAAATAAATAGACCTTAATTTTATAATTGCGAGTGTGGACAGATATAACTCTAAGACGGCCACATATGGCAGATAAAATTTTTGTGAATGATACTAAGCCAAATTATGCTGAACTTAGTTTTTATATTATCTAATGAATTTTTGTTGTTGCTCCTTACACTTTTTCTTGGATGCTCATAATTTGGGTTCAATATGCATCTATGTACTTGCTAACCAGATATTTGAAGATGGTGTGGTGTGTACAAGCACATAGACCCTTGTATATCTCTAGTTGGCTAACCTTAATAGTTTTAAAAATCATCAATATAAGTAATTGAAACTATTCTAACAACAATCTATATACTTAATACAATTACATGAATCTATAGAATTTAATAGACTTTTTTTCCAATTTATCTTTATCACACTATTTAATTTCGATTCTATCCTATCCGAGTGTTCTATTTTAATTTTGACGCATTAAATAAAAATAAAAATTAACATTCACGTTTTGTTAAAAAAAATAAAAAATCAGATCCTTAATTTGACGTGTTGGCAGACATGTTCATGACATCAGAGAGCAAATCGGAATGTCATTCCAAAGTTTTTCTTTAATAAAACGTAAATGACATTTCTGTTTTTTGTCAACCGGAACAAAATCAAAATAGAATATTGAGATAGAATAGAATCAAAATTAAATAATGGAATATAGACAAATTGAAAAAAAATGAACATATTATGTCACAATTGCTTCCTAAATTTCAATTTAATTAATTTCAAATTCCATTTAAACAACCAGAATGTGACTAAAAGCACATTCTGCATGCATTTGATCTCTGAGAATTCTTTTAAAAAAAAAATTAAAAGAAGTCAGCTAGAAAAGTACTTAAATAAAAGAAATGCATCCTCCTATGTATGTCAATTATGATCGCTCTGCTCCATCTGTGAATCTGCATCGCTCCGTCCTGGTGAACATGTTTAATAATTTTTTATATACATACATATTCTTGATCATTTATATATTTGTAAATGTTTATTTTCGAAATCAGTGAAAAGTCTGAGTCATACCCAAGAAAACAAATAAGGCTTGTGGCCAGCCTTAATTGTAAATGTTTATTATCGAAATCAGTGAAAAGTCTGAGTCATACCCAAGAAAACAAATAAGGCTTGTGGCCAGCCTTAATAACCTAGCAATGTGTATTTAACTCTAGACAAATGATTTGACTTAGGGGTGAATTATTAACCGACCGAATTTGTTATTTGGTTAATCGAATCGGTTAACCGACCGCCAAAAGTATTAACCATTAACCGAACCGAAAATTCAGTTAATTTAGGTTAATTTAACCGATTAACCGAATAACCGAAAATTCGATTAATTTAGTTAAATTAATATTAATATGATATTCAATATTTTTTATATTTCATTTTTATTAATATTAATGATTTTATAATTTTTATATTTCATTTTAATATTTAATATTAACATTAATTTTATAATTTTTTTATATTTAATATTAATACTTTTATTTTTATTCAGTTAATCGATTAACCGAAAATACAAATAACCTTAACCATTAACCGAACTGAATTTTTCGATTAAACGAATTAAATTTCTCAACTAACCAAATCGGTTAACCATGATTAAAATTTTCAATTTTAACCGTGAACACCTAATTCGACTAAAGAAATTCACTACACAAAACAAAAACAATTGTGCAAGGGGTTTGTGATCAATTTTTCTGTATATCATTGCAGCAGAAGCGCAGAACCCCAGCAGGAGAGCAAGCTTCAACAGTCCAATGCCCGCCGCTGCTCCGCTGCTGCCGACGAAGTAGATTATCAATGGAGTTCGAGAAGCGGAAAGCAGCCACGCTGTCATCCCTTGGCGCAGCCGAGACCGAAAAGTCACCAAAGGGCTCGCTCGACACGCCAATCATCCCGCTTCTCAAGGTCATAAACCGCCATCCATCCTACTACACCACCAGCTCCTGCTCCGGCCGCATCTCCATCCTCTCCACACCCACTTCATCCACAGCGCACAAGAAGGCCAGAGGCGGGTCGTGGCTTTTCATAACCCACGACTTCGCCGATAAAGATGCGGTCTTGGACGCTTTGTTTAGAGTTGATGATGCTGACGCGTCGGCGCAGCAGTGTGACGTTGTGTTCAGATTCGAGCCGCTGATTATCGCGGTGGAGTGTCGGGACGTTGCGTCAGCGCAGACGATTGTGTTGCTGGCGATTGCAGCTGGGTTTAGGGAGTCTGGGATTACGAGTGTGGGGAAGCGGGTGATTGTCGGATTAGGTGCTCGATTCGGATGGAGGTGCCGCTGGGGGAAACGGGTCGGGTTCTGGTGTCGAGGGAGTATGTGGAGTTTCTGGTTGGGGTTGCTAATCAGAAAATGGAAGCTAACAGGAAGAGGACTGATGGGTTTTTTCAGGCTTTGTTGGGTAATGGGTTGGGAGGATTGGGAGTTGCCCAGATGAAAGATTGTGCTGAAATAAACGAGGTTGCTGATTCTATTAATGGCGGAGTGGAGCAGACGCAGCTGGAAAAAACCGCTATTGATGGAGGTAAAAGGTTAATTCTTTGATCAGCAACTCAGTTCAGTATCAGGAATTCTGTCACCTTTTCTCATTTCGATACTTTTATAAGAGTTTGTGTGTAGTTTTCCACCCTCAACTGTCGTGTTTTCAGAGAGGTGCCTCTTTAGGATGAAGTGAGTGTAGCGGTCGGTTAACTTGATACATTACTGATACGGAGTAGAACATGTTTGTTTGCAGGATGCGTTTCCTGTAAAATGTGAAATTTTGGCTGAAAGTTTTGGTAATTGACAGGATTAGGAGCCTCTGACTGCCTGCCTATTGCTCC
>NQLW01000068.1:1497317-1540449 GCA_002312845.1 Kalanchoe fedtschenkoi
TTTCTTGGAGGCTAATCGATCTTCTATGGTGAAGCGATGGTTATTTCTTTGATCAATTCGGTATCTGGCTGGTCTTCTTTATCTGATCTTGCCTTTGCTGTCTGGTCACCGCTCTCTAGTTTCTGAGTTCACGATAAGCACCAAGGGGTCGCGATTGCTTGATGGATTGGTTGGATAGTTGTTTCCATGGATTTGGGATTCGTTTCCTGCTTGTTGAATAAGGTAGATATTTGAAGAGGAGTTGTTGGCTTACGCGATGTGGTTTTTCAGCGACGGGTTTTGATGGTATCTCAAAATCTTTTTCACGGGTATTGACATCGTTCGGTTTGCTATGGTTTCTTGTTACATTCTTGTTTTGACTCGTTATTAGATGTGCTGCTTGATAAGAGTGGACGCTTCTGGTTAATTTCTCGTCTGTTTTGTTTCTGATGATTTAATAGTGTGGATTCGCCCCTTCCCACGTGCTCTATCTTTCTTGCATCTGAGACTTAGGAGTTAGGATGAGGCTATGGTGAAGGATGATCCATGAAGTTAAAGGGTTATCTCAGTTAATGATCACGACTTGGTTTCCCGTATGAGGATTTTATTTCTTGTTCCATGGCTTATGTTGTGCTGTTTATTTTGCTGATTTGGAATTCTTTGCCTGCCACGGATTTACTCTGGTCTGTTTTTGTTTTATCCAGGGGCATATGTTTGGCAAACATTGAGGTATTTAGTTACATTGCACAGGATCTAGTGACCATCCTTATATTTGAAGGATTGCTCCTTGTGGTGTTCTTATTTTCTTGGTGCATAGTGTACCGCCTAATTTAACAATGATAGAAGCTCAATCTTGCACGATTTCAGTTTTGTACTGCTGCTAATATTGGAAGTGTAATCAGATAATGGATGTAAGGAAGGTTTAAAGGAGTTCCAACATTAAGAGGAAGTCTGCCTTTGGAAACAATGTTTTTGGCCTGAGAGGTCTTACCTGATCTTGGTCTCTTAGGGAGCTGGAATACTTCATTTTTGTCATTCAGATTTGCATTTGGTTTCAAGTGTAAAGCAGGGCCTTGGCTTATAAGGGAGGAGATTTTGCTCAAAAGTGCTTGGTGAATCCACATTATATCTGGTTGGGCAGGAAGTTTGTTCTCTCTCTCTCTCTTTATATTACAGGATTTCTTTTTTCTTGGAGGAAAGTTGGCCAAATATGCTTGATGAATTATGCCCTGCTGTTTGTTTCTCGTAGCTCACACATAATATATGTACGGGGATGGAGTCCAGGATTTTGTTTCTGTTTTTCGGGTTCTGGTTTGCCTCAAATCTTTTGTGTTAATTCCGTGGCCTATGGTTTTTACTTCATCTCCCAATTTGGTTCATAATTAGATATGCTGTGTGTGACAAGTGCGCCTCTAGAAAGTGGATGACCTTAAAACAAGGAGAGTTCTACTGATGGTTAGTTTCAAACTGGATTACCTTTGTTGGTTTACTTATGATTTACTCACTTCTATGGGTTGTGCATTTCTTACATTCTAATTTAGGATGAGGCTATGAAATATCGCGGATGATTCTTGAAGTTGAAGGAGGTTCTTTCGTGTTTAATTAAGCTTCAGTTTCCTTTAACTTGTATACTTCTTGATTTGGTGAATCCACATTATATGCTGTCGGGCAGGAAGTTCTTTATCTCTATCTCTATTACAGGATTTCTTTTTTCTTGGAGGATTCGAAGTTGGACAAATCTGATTGATGAATTATGCCCTATTGTTTGCATCTCGTAGCTCGGGGATTGAATCCAGGATTTTGTTACTGTTTTTCGGGTTATGGTTCGTCTTAAATCTTTTGTGTTTATTCCGTTGGCTTATGGTTTACACTTCCTTTCCTCATTTGGTTCATAATTAGAGATGCTGTGTGTGACAAGTGCGCCTCTAGAAAGTGGATATCTTAAAACAAGGAGAGTTTTACTTATGGTTAATTTCAAACTGGATTACCTTTGTTGGTTTACTTGTGATTTACTCACTTCTATGTGTGGTTCCTTTCTTGCACTCTTATTTAGGATGAAGCTATGAAATATGGAGGACGATTCTTAAAGTTGAAGGTGGTTCTTTCATGGTTAATTCAGTTTACTTTTAACTTTTATACTTCTTGATTTGGAGTTCAACATGTGTTTGGCTATGATGAATAATGGATATTTTTTTAGTCTCTGTACTTATTTAAAAAATTTTATGTCATGTCATCGTGTTCTTTGTTATGCTCATGTTTTTCTCGTTTTTGTGTTAATCCAGGAGTTATTGTTGGTAATTACAGAAGTATGTAGGTGAACTCAGTATTTGGTGAGAAGTTGAAATCACTGCATCTGGTTAGAGTTTGCTCCATGAGGTCTTTTTCATACTACTTTTTCTGTGTAGTCTGAAGCCTAATTTAATGTTAGAGGGGGAAATAGTGCAAGAACTTGCATTCACTCTCTTGTGGCAAAATCGCTGCTAAAGTGTGCTCTATGAGGTGTGCTCCATTCAACTCTAGCTTCGTAGTCTGCAGCCCAATTTAATGCTAGAGGGGGAAATAGTGCAAGAACTTAAATGGACTCTCTTGTGGCTGGATAGTTTGTATGACAACAACTTATTATTAGACATGATGGTTTTAGTGCTGCCCCCGTATCTGTCTTATGCACTCTGGGCTACTGAATCTCCTCTGTCATATGGGTTCGCCTTGCTGACTAGGATTGCATTTTCCTGGAAGAACATTTTTGGCTGTTGTGGCCGTGTTTCTGGCAGAAGTTTATTGATTATGTTATCTTTTGTATAGCTCTGTAATTTGTGCTACTGAGATTAATGATTGTTTAAGGTCTGAGATGTGGTCATCTACGCATATTATATTCACTCATTGTGTATAACTTTTTGTTCCGAGTTACTTTTGTTTTTGAGAAAGATTCATGGTTATTGTTTTTATCTATGCTGGCTTTAATTTACTAACCTAAAGGATGCAGAGGTCTTGAAATAATTAGTTCCATTCAGAGTTGTTGTGGGGAAAGATTAATTATCTGACAACTAGTGGGTACCCTTTAAATGAGAGATTTGAACTGAACTATTCAATGAGATTGTTTCAACCCGTTATATACAGTACCTATGTTTAAATTATTTGAGTGGCCGTAAGATGTTCGTTGCCAATGCTGGGCAATCTATATATGTTTAGCTGAGAAAAAGTTAATCCTTTTCACTCTACCTGACAGGACAGTATTTTTTGCCACCTTGTTTTAAGATATTTTTTCTTACATAAGAGGGCGATTCTGTGTACCTAAATACTTGATACCTTTAACTAAAGATTGCCTTGGGAAGTGTTTTGTTTTAGCATATCATTTTCCTTCTTCTGGGTATCTAAATACTTAATGAGGAGCTTATGGAATTGACATTTGAGGGTTCTTCTTGATCTTTTAACATAGGTTGCTGCGAGATGGGATGCACAATTTTTTACTAGTCACTTCTCACTTCACATTATCTTCATTTCTGATTTATTTTTTGTTATAATTTGCTAAACTGCACCCAGTTAAATTTGTCTGTTAATGTAGTTTGTTAGGTCTATGTTCTGGCGAGTGGATGTTTTACTTCTCTTATCTTAGATTTGTAGTTTTTTTTCCGACATTTTTTTATTCCCATCCTATTTTAAATCATGATCTGTTGGATAGGTAATTGATGTTGTGGCCTTGTTGCCCAGTGGATGTTCTCTCTTTCGTATAATTAAGTTACTAGTTTATTTTTTGGAGTCTGTCATGTTAAAATAATGGTTTAGTGCTTTAGATAATTTTTAGTATGTTATCTTGACGAGCGGATATTTCCCATTTTTATCATATTTTTTTGTAATTTTTTAAGCATGCTTCACTAGATGTGGATGTTTCTGGTCTCATATCTATTTACTTCTTAGTTAGATTATGAGTTCTGTTGCCTTAAACAGATATGATTCTTATCATAGTAATCATGGTGTTACCAAGTCGTCGCCTAGGCGATGACTTGGTGTTCCAGTGCGTTTCCAACGGCAAGTCGTCGGACGACTAACATATCTGCCACAGAAAACACATACCTCAGATTTATCTCCATTCTGCCTTCAATTACTTCGATTTATATGATGCTATTGCTTAAACATCGTTAAGGATTGGTGGTTTGTTTTGTCATCCATACGTGACAGTTGACACAAGGTGTGGTGGCGGCGTTTCGTCATCAATGGTTCGGTGGCGGCTTCGCTACAGTTTAGGAGATTAGGGGTTTTTATGTTAGGAATTCACCGGAGAGACAACGTTAACAACGTCGCCGGTAGAATCCCAGCCAAAACACAAAATTACACAAGGAAGAGAGAGAGACAAAAGAAGTGATGTGTTGTGAAGAGATGATTTTTTCCTTCATCCATTACTCTTCTTAAATAGGCATTTACATACGACATGTGCCTAACTTCTGCCTAATTTGGCCTAATTTAGCCTAACTTGGCCTAACTTGTCTAACTTAGTCTAACTTGGCCTAACTTGGCCAAACATTGTCAAACAAGGATTACTTGTCAACAATCTCCTCCTAATCCTTGTTGTGCTCGTCGTTTACATCGTACAGGCCGATCTTCGCGCGAAGCTCGTGGAATTTGACTCTGCCGAGAGGTTTTGTCAGAATGTCACTGAGCTGCTCTTCGCTCTTGATAAAATCTACATCAATCAGTCTGTTGTCTGCTGACTCCCTGACGAAGTGATACTTCACTTCGATATGCTTACTCTGTCCATGAAGTACTGGATTCTTGATTAAAGCAATTGCAGACTTGTTGTCCACCTTCAGGATTGGCACACTTGGCGTAGATCCCTGTACTTCAGTTAATACCCGAGCAAGCCACAATGCTTGACAAGCCGTGTTTGCAGCTGCTATGTATTCTGCCTCGCAGGTGGATTGAGCCACAACTTTCTGTTTCATGGATTGCCAGGAAATTGGACTTCTGGACAAGAAGAAGATCACCCCAGTTGTGCTTTTCCTAGCATCAACGTCACCAGCAAAATCAGCATCACTGAACCCCATCAGTTGTGCATGATCCTCTTTTTTTCTTCCAAACCACAGTCCCCAATCTCTGGTTCCTGCCACATATCGAAGAATTCGCTTGACCGCAACAAAATGATCCTCCCGCGGCTCCTCTAGGAAACGACTCACATATCCAACAGCAAATGCAAGGTCGGGGCGGGTGTTGACGAGGTACCTCAAGCTCCCTACGATGCTTCTGTTGACAGTCGCGTTCACCAACGGTTCAGTGCTCTCTTTGCTCAGCTTCAGCCGTGCCTCCATGGGAACCTGACTGGGATTCAGGGCCGGTCCTAAGAAATTGGAGGCCCGGTGCAACAAAAAATTTGAGGCCTCAAAATTTATCGACGAACTAAAAGAAAAACAAACAATTTAAAACCCCTCAAGTTCAACTTCAACTCGCAACAATATACTAATAGTAATTTCTCTGAAACTTTTACAAAATGTTCTTGACAAAAACTGTTGAAGTAAGCTGCTGGAGCTGCTGCCATTTTAGCTCATGTGTTGAATTTAAGAGCTGCTGCTATTTTGTTATTGTTTTCATTGTATTTTATTCTTCTTATGGGTCTTAGTTTCAATTTAGATTAGTTATAGGGCAGTCTTGTATTTTAGTACAGCTGTTAAGATTAAGTTTAATAAAATTATGCTCTTTACTAAAAAATTATTTAGATGCAGTCATTCTCCTTTTCGTCAGTGGCAGGATGAGATGCTGGATCAATGCAGTCATCCACTTTATCATGGTCGTCGCAAAAGCGAGATCCGACGGCTGCTACTGCTTTGAGGACGGCTTCTCTGATGGAATCGGGAGGAAGAGCGCAGTCTTCGAGACCCACATCCTCTAGACGCGGTGGCCGGAACTCGGACAGAGATGGATTTTGGTCTGCCGTAGCTGTTTTCACCAGTCTACTGTGAAGTGAAATCGACTCCGGCGAAGCCAATTGGAGCGATTTCTTCAAATCTTCGATTTTGAGGCCCTTTCTTTAACGAGGTGGAGGCTCCCCTGCGTGTGAGGCCTGGTGCGGCTGCACCGGTTGCACCTGCTCCGGGCCGGCCCTGCTGGGATTGCACTCAGTCATGCCGCTCTTCTCCAGAAGCTTGGCGGCATAGGCTCCCTGGCTGAGCGAGATTCCTCTCGTGCTCTGCTTTACTTCAATGCCAAGATAGTAGTGAAGTAAGCCAAGGTCGCTCATCTTAAACGCGGACGCCATCTCCTTTTTAAACAATTTGATGTTGTCACAGCTGGCGCCGGTGATCACCAGATCATCGACGTACACCCCGACCACCAGTTGCGCGTCCCCAGTCTGCTTGACATATATGGCATGCTCCGATGGACTCCTCCTGAAACCGAGCGACACCAGTGTATTGTCAAGCTTTGCATTCCAGGCTCGCGGTGCTTGGTGTAGCCCGTACAACGCCTTTTTCAGCTTGAGCACCTTATGTTCCTTCCCGGTAATTACAAAGCCAGGCGGTTGCACCACGAAAACTTCCTCCTGTAGGTCACCGTTCAGAAACGCCGATTTGACGTCCATGTGGTGCACCTCCCACCCTTCGTGAGCTGCAAGGGCGATGAGCAAGCGCACCGAGTCCAGCCGTGCTACTGGTGCGAACACTTCATCGTAGTCGATGTCGTGTCGTTGTGCGTATCCCTTCACCACGAGGCGCGCTTTGTGCTTGACCACCGCCACATGCTCGTCTCTCTTGACCTTGAACACCCATTTCAAGTTTTCAACCCAATCGCCCGACGACCGGGTGGGAGGTCAGCGAGAGTCCACGTCTTGTTATCCTCAATCGACTCCATTTCCTCCATCATCGCCTTCCTCCAGCTTGGACTGCGTTCTGCTTCAGCAAATGAAACAGGCTCGTTAGAGCTTACTACATGCAGCTCCTCTGCAACTAGCACTCGTGGTGCAAGGCCAGGTGGTGATGCCGACCCAATAATGTTGTCGATCATGCGGAAACGGAGTGGGTCATCCTCATCTTGGTCGGCGTCTAGATTTTCGCCGTACTCCACAGGAGGTGACGCAAACTCTACTGCCTGCATCGTGCTTAAGCCTCCAGGCGCAGTACCTCCAACGACATTTGGCGAAGATGGTGGTGTGATGCCCTCTGCCACTGGAGGTGCCTGGTTCACGGTGGAGTACTCCATCGTGAAGATGTCTTCGTTCCCGCCTGATGAGCTGCTGTTGTCGCCCGTGCCCCAGTCTCATTGGGCTTGCTCGTCAAATACTACATCTCGCGTCACATGGACGCTCTTTGTGACGGGGTCATAGGCGCGATACGCCTTTGTTCCGCGCTCATACCCAATGAAGATCATCTTGCGGCCTCTGTCCTCTAGCTTCTTGAGGTGGGGCGTCGTGTTCCGGACGTAAACGATACAGCCGAACGTCTTGAGGTGATGCACAGCTGGCTTCTTCCTATGTCATGCCTCGAACGGAGTCATTCCGTCCACGCTCTTCGTTGGGCACCTGTTCAACACATACACAGCAGTGCTTACTGCCTCGCCCCAAAACCATCCAGGTAGCCCTTTCGCTTTGAGCATGCTTCTTGCCGCTGCTACCACCGTACCATTTCGGCGTTCAACCACGCCATTTTGTTGCGGACTGTATGGCGCGGTGTGCTGACGATGAACTCCTTTTGTTGCGCAATATTCAGCAAACTCTATGAGGTGAATTCACCACCGCGATCGGTGCGGAGCGCCTTCAACTTGCACCCAGACTCGCCTTCTGTCTGCGCCTGGATCTCTTTGATGGCAGCCGCTGCACGATCTTTGGAGGGAATCATGGCTATCCACATGTATCTGCTAAGATCGTCTACCAGCAACAAGAAGTACTTGTTGCCACTCTGAGTCGTCGGCGTGATGGGACCACACAGGTCACCGTGCACCAGTTCCAAGAGCTCTCGTGCACGGTATTCCACCTGCGCCGGAAATGCAGTGCGTCTTTGCTTCCCAGCTTGGCACACCTCGCACACCCGCTCTACATGGCCTATCTTTGGCAATCCCCGAACTAGCTCCTCCCGAGCTAGCTTCCGCAATGCCGCCATGTTCACGTGTCCTAGGCGCGCGTGCCATCGCCACACCTCCTCATCGTCGCGCGTCGCAAGACAAATTGGTGGTGCCAATTTGATGTTGAGCACATACAATCGGTTCGCTGCGCGCATTACCTTTGCCAGCAGCCGACCGCCAGGCTCCCGAATCCGCATGACACCGGTGTCGATGTCGATCTTGTACCCGACTTCATCGAGCTGCCCAACGCTCACGATGTTCGTCGTCAATCGAGGGATGAAGTATACCCCAGAAAATGATCGAATCTCACTGGTTTTGCACACGAATGCGACTGTCCCACGGCCCTTGATCTGTGCCACAGAGTCATCGCCGAATCGCTCTGACCCCAGCACCTCCTCGTTCAGATCCGTGAACGCTGCCCGACACCCAGACATGTGATTGGTGGCCCCTGTGTCTAGGACCCATGTCTTGGTGTCGCGGTTGTCTTCTTCTCCAAGGTGGGCGAACACCTTCTCTTCCCTTAGTTGGATCTGGGTGCCTGTCGCCATCGTCAAAGGGGGCGATGGCAGTGGTTGCGCGGTGTTTGGCGAAGTGGGGGAGGCCATTACGAGTAACAGTGAGGCCTCCTCTTCTTTCTGCGTGACATGGGCCTGCTCCTTCCTGGGCTTTGAGCGGCAATTACGGGCCCAATGGCCCATCTTTCCGCAATTCCTGCATTCATCACTAGTGGGCTTACCGGCTTGCTTCTGTGGCTCACTTGATGACCCGCCTCTGCGACCGCGCCCACGGCCACGTCTGCCTCCGCGATGCGCTGATCCTCCGCTGGAGCCAGCACCGGAGTGGTTCTCCGTCTCGCGTTTTTTTCGACGTGCGTCCCACTCTTCTTCTGTGAGGTATAGCCTTCCATCGTGTTGCAACGACGTCGGTGGTTCCTCAAACGTGTCCTCAGCCGCCTTCAATCGCCCCGTCAGATCTGAGACGGTGAGCGTTGACACGTCGAGTAGTGTCTGGATCGCGAGAACGATCTGCCTGAACCGCGACGGGACGCTGCGGATGATCTTTTGCACGACTCTGGCTTCCTCCACCACCTCGCCTAGCGTGGCAAGGGTTGTCACCATGCCTTGAAGGCGCAACACATAGTCTTCGATGGTCTCACCATCATTGAACGTCGCCAGGTCGAACTTCCGCCGGAGCTGCACCGCGGCGGACTTCTTCACACGTTCATCTCCGACCCGCATCTCCGAGATGGTCTTCCATGCCTCCTTCGCCGTCTCCTTGTCGGCGATGGCGGACACCATCTCTGGTGGCACCGCGCTGCAAAGGGCGTCAAGCGCCATCATCTCCTCTTGTTGATCGGTACCGCCGATCTCAACGACCTTCCAAAGTGCTCTCGCCTTCAACTTCACTTTCATCAACAGCGCCCAATCGGAGTAATTGGTCTTGGTGAGGACGGGGTAGCTGCTCCCGCCGCCCACCTCACGAATCACTCGCTGGATCACGACGCCTTCGATGGAGGTGCTGCCGACAGACTTCTTCGTGTCACCCATCTAGCCCTAGTTCGAAACTAGCTCTGATACCACTTGTTAGGAATTCACCGGAGAGACAACGTTAACAACGTCGCCGGCGGAATCCCAGCCAAAACACAAAATTACACAAGGAAGAGAGAGAGACACAAGAAGTGATGTGTTGTGAAGAGATGATTTTTTCCTTCATCCATTACTCTTCTTAAATAGGCATTTACATACGACATGTGCCTAACTTCTGCCTAACTTGCCTAACTTGGCCTAACTTCTGCCTAACTTGGCCTAACTTGGCCTAACTTGTCTAACTTAGTCTAACTTGGCCTAACTTGGCCAAACATTGTCAAACAAGAATTACTTGTCAACATTTTAGTGGGGGACACAATTAGTTTCCGGTAATCAGCGCTATGGGTCATATGGAAGGGGATGGTGTCAGTATGCTTCTGCTAGCTATTGGTGTTAATCATTTTCTGTGTGTTTAACATGTTTTCTTAAGTTCCATCCTGTTAGCTGTGTTTTTGGAGCCAGTAATCAGTGCTGCTCGGCTATTTTGCTACTGGGTACATCCGTCTATGTGTTTTTATTAGTTTCTTTTTTATCAACATATTCTGTTGAATTCTTTCCTTTTGCAATTTGTTTTATGTGGTGCCTCTGAGTTCTTGCAGTAAGTTGATGTTTTGAATATAGGTACTTCTGTTAGTTTTCTTTATCATGTTTTATTGAATTGCACTGGTTGTTACTTGAGGTTGTACGTAATTGGTCCTGAGTTCTTTTGCTGCTGAGTGAATATACTTTGCCCTTATTTTTTGTTTATTAGCTTCTTTCTAACATGTGCTGTTGGGATTCCACCCTATTGAACTGTTGGTGTGTGGGCGTAGGTAAATGTTGCTGTTGGGTTCTTGTGGTCCGGAATGGATATTTTACCTGGCTTATTGCTTCTTTTTCATCCTGTTGAACTGTTGGTGTTGGTAAACATTGTTGTTGGGTTCTTTTGCTGTATATTGGATGTTTTAACTTATCTTAACTGTTTATGTTTCACTTTTTCAATGTGTCCTCTTCGAATTTTCTCTCTCGGTGTAGGTGATTGGCGTTGGGTTCCTGTGCTGTTGGTTGGATAATTCTTTTTTCTTATCAATGCATTTTTTCAACATGTTTTATATAATTTTGTCCTGTTAACATTGTGGTCTGTTGGTGTAGGTGATTTACGTGGGGTTCTTTTGTTGAGGAGCGGATTTTCTCCTTTTCTCGACTCTTTTTTTATATAATTTTTTCAGCATGTTTTGTTGAATTTCGTCCTGATACAGTAGTGTTCTCTGGGTATTTGGTCATTGGTCTTGTTGGGTAGTTATGCCTGCTTAATTGATGTGTTTGTGTCTGTTTATTAATTAGTTTTTTCTTCCCCCGATTTGCTCTTGTCAAATCCTGTGCAGTTCAAATTTTTGATTTGGCTCGCAAAATCAGTGCTGGGTTCTTGTACTTTTTGTTGGATGTTTTCCGTTTCTCATCTCGTTATTTGTGTATTTTCTTAATATGTTTATTTTATTTGCGTCCACCAAACTTGTGGTCTTCAGGTGTATGCTTGGGTTCTGGTGCTGCTAAGTGGAGTTTTTCTCTTCTTATTTATATACTAATTTATTTATTTCAAGATGTTTTGTTGAATCCCGTTAAATTTTGTTTTGTGGGTGTAGGTAATTAGTGTTGTTGGTTCTTCTGCTGCTAAGCGGGTGTTTTCCCTTCTTTCTCTATTTATTAGATTTTTTTCTTTTCAATTGGTATGTCATGGTAAATTGGTGTTGGGTTCTTTTGCTACTGAGGCTTATGGGTGGCTTGATGCACTTTTGTGGGGGGTAATTTATATATTGTTCTAACTTCTACGGGTGGCTCTATCACATGTTGACCATGATATCTTTTTGGTGCAATTTGTTTATTAAAACAAATGTCAGCTTGTGTGAACTGCCTTTTATTAAACAGAATAAACTGTTTGATGCCCAGAACCAACTTATCGCATCTTTCCCTTTACGTTGACATGCTATTTGAATGGCTTTCGTTAGGTGAAGCTTCAGCATAGGTTTTGTGCATCTAGGAACTTTATCTGATGTTCAGTTCTTGCGCAATGCATTTTTGGTATTTATATTAATGTCTTTTTTATATTTGTAAGTTGTATGTGCATCTAGGAACTTTATCTGATGTTCAGCATAGGTGAAGCTTTTTTTCTCTTGAGTTGAGATTACTTTGGTGCAAATTTGTGATGGATTTTGTTGAGTTCATAATCATTCTAGGGTGCTCATGCACTTTTCTTTTCTTTCACTTTTGTTTTGATCTTTGGCAATGTTGTAGTGTCTCCTTAATTCATGTTTTAATTTTGATGCAGAGAGCTAGATTTGATTGCCTGTTAAGTGTATTTTGTTCATAGGATCTATAGCTCCAAATATCTCTAAAGGGCTAGACTTATTTGATGATTTAAGTAGTTAAACTCGTTTTATTTGATTTTTATATTTAGTTTGGATCAAACGTAGTTTCAAATTAAGTCTTGTTCTTTATTATAATGTTAGTAATTTAATAATATTAATTCTTGAATGGCTTGTGTAATTTATTTTGGTTTTGGATTCTCATGTTGCCAAGTGGATGTTCTGCCTGAGCTCCTTAGTGATTAGTTACTTTCAACATGTTTTGTTGAATTCAGTCCTGCCAAAGAAGTGTGTTCTGTGGGTTTAGGTGTTCTGCGTTGCTGGGTTCTTGTGCTACCGAGTGAATTATCTGCCTTAGTTATTAGTTTTTCTAGAACATTTTGTGACAGTCTTCGGGTATAGGTAACTGGTGTTTTTGGGTTCTTGTGCATCAAGCTGACTGTTTTCCCTTTTGTTAATTTATTAGGTTTTTTGTCTCTACATGTTCATTTAAATTTGTAAAGTGATATGGAATGAGGGAAAACACCACTCCCAATTGGTGGGTGGCCTTTCAAATAAATAGCCAATACGGCTGATAATACAAAGGGTTAGCCAATTATGGCTTGGAATACAAGAGGTTAAGAGCGAAACAGTCTAATAATATCTAATATCCTCCCGCAGTCTAAGCGGGAGGATCACGGACGCATAGACTGGATCTAAAGTTAGTGAACAACTGTACAAGGAGTCCTTTAGTCATGATGTCCGCAAACTGGTGAGAGGACGGAACATGGAGGACCAGAACATGGCCCAAGGCCACCTCACGAACAAAGTGGATGTCGATCTCAATGTGCTTCGTGCGGCGGTGATGAACGGGGTTGGCTGTTATATAGACAGCACTAACGTTGTCGCAGTAGACGACTGTCGCTGAAGCAATGGGAACATGAAGTTCCTGTAGTAACTGGTGCAGCCAGCAACATTCGGCCACCACATGAGCATTAGCACGGTACTCCCGCTTCTGCACTGGAGCGGGAAACCGTAGTCTGACGCTTGGAAGACCAAGAAATAAGATTGTCACAAAAAACAAGAGTGCTTCATCAGACCGATTTTGGCCTTCTACTTTGCCGAGATTCACTTACATGCTATTGCGGACGTCCACCCAACATGGGTATTTTCACTTTCATAATTGTCATCGGCCAAACAAGAGTACTTCATCAGACCGATTCAAACGCAGTTGCGTCTAATACCAAGAGTCTCGAGGTCAAGAGTGCGGTTCCGCATATGGTTGTCCGAGCGCATTCAAAAGGCCCTCGAGGAACATGACAAAAGAGCACGCCGAAGCGCTCCCATAAACCGGCCGATTAGCCATGCCCCTCTCAAGCCCCCCTATCTCACCCAGATTGACCTTGCGAAGGCCCTCAAAACATACGAAATCTCTCAGAATAAGGCCTCGCATGTCCAAGCTTGGAATACACGTGATCCAAGCCCATGCGACCGCACCGCAAAGGACACCAACACTAGAGGACACCCCCGACCAAGCCCGGATCGCATCCCTCGCCGATTGTCTGACGGTGTCTATAAATTATCGACGTTTGTAATAGGACTGCACCGACGAAAAACTTGAATCCGAGCTCAATTCGAGTGGTTTCTTAGTGTTGCGTGTTGCGTCTAGGCAAGGCAGGAAGCCCACGCAATCATGCCTCTATACATATATTACGTGTTCACTACATGTCACCCACATTCTCTCTTTTTCAATTCTTAAAATCAATTGCTATAATTATATTGATATTTTTTTGAAATCAAATTTCATAATTAGTTGTAAAAAATTGTAAGGTTTAATTTAAGATCCATTTTCATTATATTTATAAATTTTTTCCATAAAGCACAAAGTACATAAATTTAAAGTACAAAGTTCATATGTTAGAGTTAATATTTTATAGTTCAAATTTTAAAGTACAAAATTTAATGTTCAAAGTTTAAAATATCAACTCAAAACTATGGATTCTGAACGATATACTTTGTTTCTTCGTGCATTGTACTTTATACTTTTGTACTTTGTAAAAAAATATGCAAAATGAATCTTAAATTAAATCTTGTACTTTTATAAATGATTATGAAATTTAATATTAAAGATAATACCAAAATAATTATATAAATTGATTTAAGAATTGAAAATAAAAATTAATGTGTGACATGTAGTAAAAGTGAGTGAGACACGTGGCAAACAAAGATTGGCTCGTGACTGTAGATAGTGAGCCATGTGGCACCTTCTGATTGGCTATAAAATTAATCACATATTACCCTATATGCAGTGGGATACGTGGCAAGTTTTGTTTGAATTCACAGTTCTCACAAACTTCAAGAGTTCTCAACCGATCCTCTATATATATATATAGTTGAAAAGAGAAATCTATTTTTGAAAAAACTAAAAATACCTCTTATCACCCTTAATCACTGCTCTAGTAATTGAGACTGAATACACTTTGATACAAAAATTATGAACTTCGAACAAACTTTAAAATCTACTCCATTCTTCCTTTAATAGTAGTCATTGAACATTAAATTAAGTGGATTAAAGAGTTATTATTGCCTATTGTTGGAAAAATTTGATTGGTGTGCATTTAATGTATAAATTTCGTGTAAAATGTGAAATGTGATGTATTATTACTGGTATAGAATGATTGTTTTATAAATTATGATGATGAGATAATTATTTTTTTATTTTTAAGATAGGTTACAATATTAAATGTACATTAAAATTGTTAACTGGCAAATAAAAATGAATAAATTAATGTTAGTTAAGTGACAAGTAAAAGAAAATATAAAAAATATAAACTATACTAAAATTATCTTGGACAGTGCACCAAATAAATTTTCATAGAAAGTGGAATGATACTTACTAAAACGATCAATATATTTACATTGGATTGTTGTATTGACAATTATGAAAATATATTATCTCAAAAGTGAAATTTCAATGGTAAATGTTACAGTAGAAAGTTTCTCTGTGTGTGCCCTTCGTATTTATTTCATATAGAGTAAAAAGGTAGGAATACACTAGTAATTAAAATAAAACAAAACAACAAGAGAGTTAAATAGTCATCTTAAAATTATTTAATATGTATAAAATTTATTTTGTCTATTTATGGTGAATAATTAATATCATAAATGGAAATGTATTTTGATCATTTTACTTACCTATGAATAGATTTTCTCTATTCTAATAGGTAACCCTTTCCTCTATGTTAAGATTTGTGCATTTGTGTTTTTTAAGATTTGATTGTACAAAATTATTTTTTAATAATATGTATATATGCAACTTGACCAAGCCATGAATGTTATGGAACATTTCAACGTTTTCTTAAGCGACATTAAATTAAAACTTCTATACATATTTTTCCAAATATGTTGTAAACTTTTAAATTTGGAAAATTTACATATCACATTTTTTGAAATCGCGGATGTAATTATCAAATTTTACCATTCAAAAAAAATCATGTAAAACAATTGTATAATTGATTAAATTACAATAGAATCCAATAAATTTTAGAAAAAAAATATTCGATATCTAATAACATAAATTAAAACAAAAATGTCAAACTTACTAAATTTCATCATTTTATTTTAGGTGTTGATTTGTGTTAGTATAAAAATGATGTTTTTTTCTTTATTTATTATATTGTGTTAATTTATGTTATTAAAGATTGAATTGCAATTATAATATTAATCAGGGTTAGATTATTGGGATAAAAACCCAAAATGAGCTCTGAACTATCACCATTTACTTAATTGCCGTTCGAATAACCACGATTTTCAAAAAGGGTATTATAAAAAAATTGGACTGATTTTTTAAAATAAAATTTACCATTATATTTTTAAACTAATATTATTATTAGACTTAGATTTTTGTGCGAAAATTAAATCGTTTGGTTATAAAAATAAATAAAATCATTTTGCGCACATAAAGAAAAATGACATTTTTCATACTCAAATTTAATGAAATCAATTATAATTAAGAAATCAAATAAAGTGATATTTAGCATCATCCAAAATCAGTCCAATTTTTTTTCCAGCGCAATCTTTTTCAAAATCGTGATAGTTCCGACCGCAATTGAATAAGCGAGGGTAGTTCACTATCCTTTTAAACTGTTTTTATAATTCAATCGATTAAAAATAATTACTATATATTTTTTCCCGAAATTGCAAAATTTAATAATTACAACATAAAGCTTAATCGCCCATACCTTTTTTATAGTTTAACTCTTTCAACTTTCATGTTTATCAATTAAATGCCAACTAAGACCCGCCACTATAAATAAATAATCCAACCCCACATAATTTTACAAGACCACCTCAAACTCAGACAACAAAATTAATAATCTACATAAGACTCCAACATCTTCATCAGACATTATGGATTTCCCGAAATCCACTCTTCTCCTCGTCCTCCTCCTCGTGTGGGCTGCGCCCTCACTTTCCAGCAATGAAGAAGATCAGGCCGAAGCTCCCGATTCGGATACCCGCTTCGGCAGGTATGTTCCCATTGAAAATATCTCTGATCCACACATCACGGCCATCGCAAAATTTGCCGTCGAAGAGCAGGGCAAGAAAATCGGCGTCGGCAGACAATTTGTGCTCACAAAAGTCGTAAGCGGAGAGCAGCAGATCGTAGATGGCACGAACTACCACTTGGTTCTGTTGGCCGCCCTCGGAAATGGTTTTCCGAAGAAATATCAAACGTTTGTCTATGAAAGCCGACAAGGAGAAAAGGAGCTCGATTCATTCGATCCGATTTTATACCCATAAGAAAATAAGTTATATGTAATTCGGAACGAGGCAGTTCCATGAATAAAGAGAAAGCATATTTTACGTGTGTTTCGCATCGTACTAATATTTATCTATCATATAAATTGTTTTAAGGTCAAAATATAACCAATAATAGTATTTATGAAGAAATTTTAAATCGATCGTGTGCGTCACCTTACGAGTTAGAAAAATAAATATATCATGTAATTAATTATATGAAGGACTGACAAGGGCGTGATAAATTGTGTAGTTAATGATATGAAGGGCCACTGACAGGTAAATTTTGGAACACAAGCTGATAGTGCTTTGAATCGAATATATTTCGATTTTGTATTTTTAAAATTGGAAATTGAACCGACTTACATCGGTTCTGTTCTGAATCGATTTATTTTGGTTCGATTTGGTCCAAGACCGAAAACCGATTAACACACTTTTCCTCCACATAAATCTTACTTAGTAACGATATAAACTCATAATAAATCTATAACAAGTTTGAACTCTATTTTCAAGTTTTGTGAGCAATCCAGAGATTCAGATTACTTCAAAAGTTTGGCGGCTCAAATCATATGGGCAATTTGGAAAGGAAGAAACGGGAGAATATGGGATGGGGTTCAGTTCAATTCGCTGGACATACTAACAAAGGCTTTGTTAAATCATATGGAGTTCTGACGTGCAAACTACACTTCGAAAAGAACAAATGTTTCCTCTACTCGTCCCATTGAAAACAAAGCAGGAAAATCATATGGGTAAAATGTATGGATTATCCATTGCGAGGCAGAGTGGAGTAAGGATTCAGAATGAGGCTGTTGGGTTGCTGTGTTGTTGAACGAAAGGGGGCGGATTATAAAACAAGAAGGAGGAAATCTGGGTCTGTGTCGCTCACCAAAAATTGTTGAGGCACTCGCGATTTTAAAAGGAACCAAAATGGCAGCTGGACTGGGCGTAGATTCGCTGATTAAAATCAAAAGTGATTGTTTGGAGGTGATAAAATGCTTGAATGGCGAGCAGAAAGACTGAGAACTGGACAATATTATTGAGGATATTAGAGAAGTCCAAATCAAGATCGCAAACATCGAGCATTGTCCTAGGAAGCTAGATACATATGCTCACAAATTGCATCGGAGAAGCTGAAGGATCATTACTCATCTGTTTATCTCCCTAGCTTAGGGTTGTAATCTGTTTATCTTTTGTTCTGTTCAGGTTGTTTATCTTTTGTTATCGTTTGAAAAAAAAATCTATAAAAATTAAAAAAGTAAATATTTTCATTATTTGTAATACAATTATTTATGAAATAGTGTAATAACAGATTTTGACATTCAAATATCAATTATAATAGAAAAGAAAATACAAATATATATTTATTATTATTATTTTAATAATTCGGTTTTCAGTTCGGTCAAAACATAAATTACCAAAACGGATAACCGAACCGTAATAATTTTAATTTTTCAATTCAATTTGAAAGCCAAACCATTAATCATCAAAACTGAATTATTTTAAACCGAATTAAATCGATTCTGTTCGATTTTCGGTCTATACCGAACTATAAACAACTCCACGGATATTTCATACAATAAAATCACGATAAATATTCTCTGACACTTCCATTGTGGAATGAAAATAATCAATGTTAGATTGTCCTAATAATATTAAATAATGAGTTAGTCAGTTTATCAAACATACTCTCAAAAACATGCAACGTTAGGTCGATCGGGTCCTAATCAACGATCAATACAATATTCTGAAATACTTAATCTTTTAAGTGGTATTAATTTCTAAAATAATTATATTTAATTGTGTTATCAACAGTTTTGAGAATATATTATATTCAAAATGAATTGTTAATATATGCGCTTTCCTCTTCTGTAAGAATAATTATAACCAAAGTGTTATTTATTCATATTATATCGGACGCATACTTCACTTTATTTCTTTAATTTAATTAAACCACAAATGTTATGAAACATTTTAACATTTCTTAAACAATATTAAGTTCAAAATTATGTTTACAAATAAACCAGCAGATTCATCGTACAATCCTGACATATATATTGAGGCATTCTTGTTCGTGTTTTTTCCTATACCATAAAAATAAAGATAAAATTAAAAAGGGATCATGAACTATTACGACTTATCTAATTGTGGTTTGAACTATCACGATTGTCAAAAATGGTGCATGAAAAATAAAATTGAACTGATTTCGTATGATGCTGAAGGTCAATTTGTTTGATTTTGTAAATATAATTGAACTTGTTAAATCTGTTGAGCATTATCGATGATTGAGTATGAAAATATGCCTTTTTATTTCTGTGTGCAAAATAATTTTATTTGTTTTGATAACCAAATAACGTAATTTTTGCACACGAATCTAAATCTTGTAATAATATTAGTTATGATTTTATCAGTAAATTTTATTTTGAAAAATCAGTCCAATTTATTTTCATATAGTAAGTCATTTTTTAAAATATTTTAATATATAATGATTTATCAATATAAAATTAAATTATAATTATACTTTTACAACATAAAAATAAATTTAAAAATTATAATCATGTTATAAAAATATTATTTATTTAAGAAGTGCGTGAGATTCTGATTGAAAAAACTAGCTGTGGTCGGCATTGATGTGATTTTGATTGAAGTATGATCTGGATAGAATTGATTTTAGAAAGATATGAAAAAAATAAAGAGATAATTATAATAGTCGAATCGATATCGCCTCTGAATGATTCAGATATAAATTTGGAAACAAATCATTCAGACTTTTTAAATATTCATTAAGAGAAAATTAACAAGTGTTTGGTTCACTAAATGTTTAATATAATAAGAGACAACCTCTTAATAGAGACCAATAAGTGTAACAAAACAAAGTCTTAGTCAAATTCGTTAAAAATTTGTTATGGAGTATAAAATCATAAATACCGAATAGACGTTTTTTAGGTTAGGCAACAAGGGCGATCATTGATACCTGTCTTAAGAGGTATCAAAACCATATCCGGAGAGTATGTGAAAATCAAACATTTGCATACACGTCAGGTATTGGTTTAACTATAGATAATCATTTATTCATTAAAATATATGAAAAAAATTTAAAAGAGGTCTTGAACTACTATACATTTTCTATTACAATTTGAACTACTCAAATTTTAAAAAATACAAAATATCAAAATATGGATTGAAATGTGAGGTTTTTTTAACCCTATTAAGCTACATATCACGCAGTTGAGTCAACCTTATTAGTTCATTACCCCCTATCCAAGCTAAGGCTTTATTTTGTTGCACTTATTGAGCTCTATGAAAAGGTGGTCTCTTATTATATTAAGCATTCAGCGAACCGAACATTTGTTTTTTTATTTAATGAAGATTTAAAAAATCTGAATAATATGTTACCAATTTTAAATCTAAATCATTTATAGATGATATCGATACGATTATTATAATTATCTCTTTATTTTTTCATATCGTTCTGGAGTCAACTTTGTCTGGATCATACTTCAATCAGAATCACATAATTGCCGACCACAACTAGTTTCTTCAATCAGAATCTCACGCACTTCATAATTAAATAATATTTTTATAACATGATTATAAAGTTTAATTTTATTTTTATGTTGTAAAATTATAATTGTATTTTAATTTTATGTTGATAAATCATTATATATCAAAATATTTTAAAAAAATGAATTGCCAAATGAAAGTAAATCATTCAGCAATCAGATGTGGTTTGACTAGTGGTCTGACCATTAAGATTCTCATACCATTCAACATTCAACTCTTAATTTTACAGAACGACACATAAGTTATCCTTATAAAACTACACCCAAATCTCAATCTTAAAATTCTAAAAAAACCTTAATTTTCAAATGTAGAAACACAAAAATTCAATATGAATCTTCAAACACAACATGGCTTCGGTGAGAGTCACCTCCTTTCTCTTAAAAAGCCTATCAATCAGTGAGATCTGTCTCATATTTGATTGACCCAAAATCACAAAGTCTGACTGTTTATCTTTCAGACTACACTTTATAAATTTCTTGTCGGTCATATATTAACGGACAAATGGTTAGCCGATTAGAGAAATTTTGACCACTTATCGGCTAACTATCGCTGAAACAAAGGTTTCAAAACCTCAAAAATAGTGCAAGAATCTTGCTTGTGTAGTTTAAATCCTAAGTTCTGGCTAAAATTAACGGAAAAACCATAAGAACGGAGGTTTTGGAACAAGTTAAGTTTTAAAACCTCTAAATTAGTATATGAGATAGTTTAAATCCTAAGTTTGAGTTAAAATCAACTCAAGCACCATTTTATGTTTAAGGTTTTTAAATAAGTACGATTTCAAAATTATAAAAATAGCACAAGAATCGTATATGTTTATTTTATATCCTAAATTTAGGCTAAAATCAATTTAAACACCATTAGAATTTGGCTTTTGAGATTTTGAAACTAATTTGCTTTCAAAATCTCAAAACTGGCCAAAAAATCATATTTGTATATTTTATATTTAATTTTGTGCTAAAATCAATTCAACCGTAATTAAAACTTGATTTATGAGATTTTGAAATAAATTTGGAATCAGAAACTCAAAATTAATCCAACTTTCTTTAGTATATTTATTTTAATTTTAATTTTAAAATATAAACCTAACTAATATAATAATTTGCTCATAATTAATCGGATGATGCTCAAATGATAAAAGACTGTGACTCCACCTTTACGAACAAAATTCGCTCATTAAGTTCACATTCCTATTAAAATATTCAAAATAAAAAAAAAATTGTTTCTTAGGCAATATAAGAATTGGAGATAATTGCCAGGTTAAGTAAATTAATGTGTTTCTTAATAGGAAAATTTGAAATTAATGTTTATTTATTTTTAAATTATTATAATAATTTAACAATAGTGAATAATAAAGATTAAAAATATAAAATGGCACCAAATCCTCCTAAATCGACTGAATTTTAGAATAATAACAATTAAAGTAATTTGGAAGGATTTCATTCCCCAAAATATTTTCAATTCGTTTCTATCGAAATTATGGATCACATTAATCCTTTCTCCATCCTATAATCAACTGAAGTTCATATGCTAAAATCAAATCAGGATCACTACATTTGTAAGAAATAATTTAGGCCTCAGTCTCGGTCATTCTTAATTTATTTTTAAAAAAATAAGCAAGTAAAAATACATTCAAATAAATACAATATAGAATAAAAAATCTTGATTCATTTTAAATCTAAAAGCTAAACGAGACATGCATTAATTTTTCTTAGATTATAAATTAGAATAACAATATTTTAATATTTTTAATATAATAATATAGGGATTGGTGGATATAAAATGACACCTTATATAAGTTACATGAGGGATCAGCAAAATAACATCATTTTGCTTCTTCTTTTTTTTCAGTTTGATGTTTTTGAATGTTCAAGGTAATCCTAAATACTCTACAACCTTTCAATCATAAAAAATAAAATTCTAAATTTTAGAATCTAAAAATTCTAGTGTCTAGAAACTCTAGAACCATAAATTCTAAAAATCTTAAAATTATAAAACACTAAGGCAGTGATTGGTTAAGGATAATTTGGCGGAAGAGAAAATTTGATGGAAAATGAGAAGGAAATTGAATCCTAGACGGATTTCATCTAATTTTATCTTTGTTTGGTTTGTTATGAAAAATGTCAAGGAAAATAATAAGAATTTCATTTCGTTTTCCATCATCATGGAAAGTTTCATGGAAAATGGATAGGAAAGTATAATATCATCTTTATATTGTCAATCTCATCGGATACATCAAACTTGATTGAGTGCATTGAATTTAATATAAAAATATTGTCGGATACATTGAACCTAATAGAAGAAGTAGTTATTCATGTCATATACATTAAACTTGATTGTATCATATTTGTAAATTAAGAGTTGGAATAACATTTCCACCAAAATTTCACTTAATTTTCTTTCCAACATATTTTCTATTTAAACCAAACATGGAATTTTATAAATTTTCCATCAAATTTTCTTTCCACCAAATTTTCCTAAAACCAAACACAGTCTAAAATCTTAAAATTCAAACACCCTAGCACTTAGAATCCTAAAACCCCATAAAACTTAAAAGACTAAAATCAAAAATATATTTTTTTATCCGATCCTAGTGTCATCTCATATCCTATTTTCTATATATATAACAGAATAGGATGAGAGCGTCGCGACGCTCCCGGTCCGGTTTAGGTCGGGTCGGGTCGGGTCAGTTCGGTCGGTTTGGTTCCGTCCCAGTTGGCTCGGTTTGGTTTGAAATCAGTTGGTTTGGTTTGGTTTGTAATCGATCGGTTCGGTTCGGTTCGGTTTTAAATTTTCCGTTACGGTTTCAAATTTTCTTTTATAATAATTTGATTCGATTTTTAATCTTTCTCGAACAGAACAGAACTTATTCCGTCGGAACGACTGGTACCAATATTTGTTCCAAATAACATATCTTTATTGTCACACTTTTTCGTAAAAAAAAAATCTCATTGTCAATGTATCTCAATTCTCAACCCATTCTAATAGAAATATATTGTAAACAAGAAATGGGCCTGGTCCCGGGCCCACACATAACCGAGCCCAATTTGGTAAGTCGTCAACGCAAGAACCGCTTCGGCTACACACCTCGATCAGTTCCATTTGTCACCACCACCGCACCACCCGACCCGCCTCGCCCTCTCTCTCTCTCTCTCTCTCTCCGCGATCACCACCGACCACGCGCGCGATTCGATCGACGACGGCCGCCGCCGCGTCAGCCGACCGCCCCCTTCTCTCCGCGCAACTCATAACCCAACCTCAGCCGCCGTTTCGACCATCCACGCGTTCGGTTTCGCCGATCGCAGCCGGCGGGAGGGGGAGCCTATGTCACTCGTTCGAGCCTCGCTCGACGCGAGTCGCAATCCGAAGCGGAAAGCGGAGGAGTGCTTGGCGGGCGGGGATTTCGTCGATTTGGCTAGAATGAGTAGAGCTAAGCCTAGTGCGGATGGCGGGGGTGATCGGAGGGGAAATGTGATCGGACATGCGTTTCGTGAGGACGGAGGTAGGGTTTTGGGGCCGTATGATGCGAAATTGGAGGAGGAGAGTTTGAGGTGGAGCGGGTCAGGGGGTAGGTTGCAGTTTTTTGTTAAGTTGATAACTGGGAAGACTATCCTGGTTAGGGCGAGTTGTTGGGATACGGTTCGGAAGGTGATGGAGGAGGTGGAGAGGAGGAGTGGGATTCCGGTGGGGGACCAGAGAGTGATTTTCCGTGGAAAGCAGCTGGGGCATGAGAGGTTGTTGAACGAGTGTGGGGTTAAGAATGACTGTGTTTTGCAAATGGTGGCGCGAATGAGGAGTGCTGAGTGTGCTCCAATGTGGCGAGAGGTTGAGGATATGAAGCTTCTTATGAGAAAAATTTGCTGCCAGCAGTTTTTGTATGGTCGATCAGAGAAGCTGAACAATTGGTTTTATCACATGCTAGCCCGGATTTTGGCATGTGAGATCAAAGATTTGCAGAAGCATGTCCGTGTATTGTGTGACTCCAATTTTCCGGTAGAATTGATCAAGGTTTACTTGTCCCCTGTGGAGACGAACAAGAATTGTGCTTTTGACTGTATTACTCAGATCATTGCAGCAAGTATGGGAAAGAGTAAAGGAGTGAATGTGGTCTTTTACCCTTTAGTTTTAGAATTTGGGAAGATGCTAAGTACTGTTGGGTATGACAACAAGTTGTATCTCTCTTGCCGGAAAGCTATAAGTCATTTGGCTTATGATTATAGTGCTTGGACTGGGGCGATGCATACTTTGCAAGACATTCTACCTTTCGTTAGTCAGACTGCAGAAAAGCTATCTGAGGATCTGGGGGCTAGTTTACAATCTCATGTAGATGGGGGTCCATCAATGGATGATATTCAAGACTTTAGCGCATTCATTGCACTTTTGAAACACGTAATCAAAGAGCGATCGGGAACTCTGGGTTACGCCCTGACACCAGTTCTAGATGTTGGGACTGTGCATGATCATGCCCTTGAAGTGACAATCTTTCTGTATGCTGTGTATGGGGATCTACTGGCAAAAATTAGTTCATGCCTGAAAATTATGGAAAACTCTATCATTCAACCGGGAAAAGAAGGCCAAGTTCATCATAAGGGATGGCCAAGATACCTGCCAATCCTTAAGGTGCTTTACGGCATATCCAAACTTTATTTGGGGGCTGAGGAGCATTACCGAACAATGTTAACTTCTAGAAAAGCTGCATTATCTTTCCTAGTTTCTACTTATGCAAACCGCGATGAAGACCCTTTTTGGGCTCTTGAACTCAAGGGCTTTCTTGATTTCAAAGCCAGGAGGCATTTGGTGATGTTGTTGTTTCCTGAAGTGCATTATGATTATGAGGAACTGCATGAGCTGCTAATAGACAGGTCAAATTTATTGGCTGAATCGTTTGAGTACATAAGACGTGCAGACCGTAATACTCTGCATTCCAGTCTATTCGTTGAGTTCAAAAATGAGGAAGCCACTGGACCTGGTGTGTTACGCGAATGGTTTTTCATGGTATGCCAAGCTATTTTCGACACAGGAAATCCTCTTTTCATAGCATGCCCAAATGATCGCAGAAGGTTTTATCTAAATCAAGGTAAATCTACTGATGTGTTATCCTGTGGTTTATTTATATCTACACCCCCACAAAAACTTTCTTATATGCACTTTATTTCTACACAAAAAATGGCTCTACACGTATTCATGGGTATTCACTGTTACTTGATGACACTTTTTGAACTTGCTAAAATTAACCCTTCTCTGGTTCAATTGGCATGTGTCTGCCCTGTTAACATATTGTACTGGCTTGCGTGTCAGATACTTGGTAGACTTTACCAGTTATCATTGTGTGAGTCTTAACTGAATTAGAGATGGAGCTTGCTCGGTTATGTCTTCATTACGTGCTATGAGCTTCAGTGACCTCTGTTAATTTTTGAAGGCTGCTTCTAGAGAAGTGCCTTTTCCCTTATAACATCTTGGCATCCTTGCTTAGTAAGCTTAATTCTGTTTTTGTACAAGGGCATTTGCCTCAGACATCAGACAAAATTCATGCTGTAAACTCTGTCTCCTGATGTTGATCTTCTTTTTCCTCTTTTCTCTAGTATTTTCCATGAGTTGCCAGTATGCTTAAATAATTAACACATTTTGATTTATCGGTATCCTGAGAGATTAATTTCTAGTGTTGTACTCCACCCTGATATAATCCAGAATTAGTCCTCCTTCATTCACCCTCATAAGGATCTCATTTCACTGACTTTCCATATTTTGATGGGCATACTATGCAATCTATCTGACATAAGAACATTAACGACCTGGGCACCTTACCTGAGGGTGTTGAGATCCTTGTTGCTGATTGATCTCCTTATCCATCTTTCAAAATTCGGCAACCATCTATGACTTTGGCTTAGTTTCTTATTGGATAACCTGTCTTGGCATCTTGCACCAACTCATCCCCAGATATTCCCCGACTTGTTGTTTGGTTATTAATATTTCTTTCTGAAGTGGGATGGTTACTAATACTGTGGTCTGAACACATTTATTGTCATATTTGCAGCATCTACAGTTGAACCATTGCACCCGGACTATTTACGCTTTTGTGGCAGGGTAATTGCACTAGCACTGAGGCACAAAGTGCAAGTAGGCATCGTGTTTGATAGAGTATTTTTATTGCAATTAGCCGGAATGCCTGTAACTTTAGAAGATATAAGGGATGCAGACCCAGAATTGTACAGAAGTTGCAAGCATATCTTGGACATGGATGCCGAGTTTGTTGACACAGATGCTCTGGGACTTACTTTTGTGAGGGAAGTGGATGAAATGGGCTGTATGAAAGTTATAGAGCTTTGTGATGGTGGAAAAACCAAAGTAGTGAATAGCTGTAATAGGGCAGAGTATGTGGATTTGTTAATTCACAATCGCTTTGTCGCATCCACCTCACAAGAGATGCTCTATTTTGCAAATGGCTTCGGAGATATTCTGTCAGATTCATCACAATGCCAGTGCTTCTTCCGAAGTTTAGATCTTGAAGATCTTGACCTGTTGCTACAAGGGAGTGCTGCAGACATTTCTGTAGAAGATTGGAAAGCATATACACTTTATAATGGCTATAAAGAAACTGATCCACAGATTGGCTGGTTTTGGAAGGTATGTCCTCACTTAAATGGAACACCTAAAACCGTGGTTCTGAATTATTCATTTGCTGCTTGTTCCCAAACGGTTAGCTTAGCAATTGATGCTTTGTCACGGGTCTAAAATGCTGATGATCATTACTCTCCCTGTCCAGTCTTGACAAGGCCATTTATCTCAATATATTTTTTAGTTTGGTTCCTGCTGACGGACTAGACTGGTTCCTCAAACCACACTGACAGAGGAGAACCACCTCTTTTTTAAAATAGTCTGAGCAAAATCACCATTCAAGTATCTTATTTGTTGTTTGACAAAGGCTGCATGTTTAATGCCTACAATTTAAGCACAGAAAATATCCCAGATATAATGCGTCGTCTTGGCTGTCAGTGAATGGTTCACAGGCCAAGTTCATTTGTTAACTATAATGAGCGGGATTGGTGGGGAGGGATCCCCGTCTATTTTTCATAAGTTGTACCTGTAACGAAATCATATAGAATTAAAACATGGATGCAGTCAAATTGCTACCTCTATTTGCTGCAATGAGAATCATGAACTAGTCATTTCGCATCCATCCAACCCATCTTTTTATGCCTTTCAGGTTGTCGAGGAGATGTCAGCTGCTCAGCGAAGGATGCTCCTCTTCTTTTGGACCTCAGTAAAGTATCTACCGCCTGAAGGTTTCCGCGGCTTGGCCTCCCATCTTCACCTCTCCAGGGTATTTTCCGAAGACAGACTCCCATCTTCACACACATGCTTCCTCAGATTGAGCCTACCCACATATTCATCATTTAAAATGATGCGAGCGCAACTCTCTATCATCACTCAAGAGCATGTTGGCCTCAGCTTCGGAACATACTGATACCCTAACCACATTTTGGCATTCAACATGTGGATTTTCAACAGAATCAATGTACAGAGCTGGCACTGGTTTTAGGGTCGTGGCTTGGTGTCCATAGAAGGGTAGGTCATATCACATAGGATTTGAAACTTGATGATTATGGAGGTAGATCGTAGTGGAGACATAGTGATTATTGGTAGAGCTTCTCCAGATTTTGTTACAGCTGTGCGTGCCTTGGGCTTATGGCTTTTACTAAGCAGTTGCAGCCATTGCATACACAGCAATAAAAAACTCATAATGTCATAACATTACCGAAACAGAAACACAACAATCTGATCCAACAGAGGCCGACCGGCATTTCAGACCAGAGACCCACATAGACATTGACGGCAAGAAGCGTAGATCCAACAGCAAGAATGCTATAGTAAATCAATATCAATACTATTTTGAAGAAGCAGCCATGTTCCAGTTTTGATCTCTACTCCTCAGCCTTCTCAGCTGCAGGTTCAGCCACTGGTTCAGATTCAGCAGCAGGAGCTTCAGGTTCTTCAGCTGCTGGTGTCTCAACTTCAGCTGGAGCTTCCTCCTCTGGTGCGGCCACCTCTGGCTCAGCCTCCTCCGCTGCTGGTTGCTCTTCCTCCACCGCTGCTGGCTCAGTCTCCTTGACCTCCTCCTCCTCGACAACTACCTGCTCTGGCTCCGCGCTAGCTTCTTCCTCAACAGGCTCTTCCTCGGCTGGCTCAGCTACAGGTGCTTCTTCTGGCTCAACTGCAGCAACTACCGGCTCCTCAACTGCCTCTGCTGCTACTTCTTCCGGAGTTGACTCAACTGTGATCGGCTCCTCCACCTTTTCAACTTGCGGCGCCACAACTTCAGCAACCTGGAGAGTTATCATACACACAAGACACAACAACAGCCAAAAATCACAACTAGCCCATTAATAATATTCACTCTGTGCATGCTTCATACGTTTATGAACGTCGGTCACCATGCGACCAAGCGGATCGATCATATGCACCAGACAAGTAGATCAATGTATAAGCAAGTATGAAATAAGTCTAGAGGTGGATCTGCACCTCAACAGTGGCCATTTGATCTGAGAATGAAGTGATGAGAAGCTGGAGAGTTGAAGAGTTAGAAACAGAGAGAGAGGGAGAAACAGGGAGCTTTAAGAGTGAGGGAGAGAGAGATAGAGAGTTGAGTGAAGAGGTGAAAGTGGGAGAGGTGGTATATATAGTGCTCAAAATGAAATTGAAATAATTTAACATATTAGTAAAATAAAATAAAATTCGATTTTTTAATACTTGAAGTGAATATCGAAGAATCTTGGTATCAAAAGCAATATGACATCTCATCTAATGTCATGATCAAAGCCACTAGTTGCCAGCTAGGCATTTTCAACCATATCACCTTATCAGAATTATAAAGGAAATTATCACGTGTTTAAAAATTAAAATGATACATGTCAAATATTTATTGATAATAAATGAAATTGATTTTTGAACATAATATATGATTCATTAAATTGTTACTTGACAGCTCTCCAATGATTGGTTCATGATCCACCAACATTATCTCCACCCAAAAATATCTTTTTTCTTTAGTTCTCATTTCTTTGTTTTTCCATATTTAAATTTGAAGAAAAAACTATAATGTCCTGTGAATTAATACCATTTTTTTAATTACCGTCTATCAAAAAGTGCGAGAAAATTGAACTAATTTTTGTAATATAAAAACTGCAACTAGAACGGTTGAATTAATATTAATATAAGAATTAGACATATGCATCAAAATTATGATGTTTTATTATTAAATTTTGTTATATCGTTTTTCTCACATAAAAATAATGTATTTTCATACTTAACTAATCATAATTTTTAAAATATTTAATAAGATCAATTATATTTGATGAATTAAATATAACTAATCTTAAATGGCATCATTTCTTGCACTTTTTCAATAATCTACATAGTGCATATCATAGTTAAGAAAATTGTGATAAATATATTAAAAATGTGAAATTGATCTTTAAAAATATTTATTTAAACATTCAATATAAATAGAGTGTGCACTACTCTTCTTTAAGCATAACAATAAAAAAAAATAGTGGAGAAATAATACTTGATAATTGTCACATCGGCTAGTGAGGAAAAGATGAGATGATTTATATTGGATTGCTGAATCATGACTTACAAATTTAGGCTTTTGAGTCACGGTGAGGACAATCCAATATGAGCCAATTAGAAAATGGAGTCCATAATTCGATATGAAACCAATATACGAGACGTGGGACAGGCATCCCAAGTATCAAGGATGCCGCGGAGCGGAGAGAGTGCTCACAAATGTGCGAGTGACTTGGTGGAGCTAAAGATCTAGACCGGCGACTGAAGACGTGGGTTGGATCCCGAAAGAGAAGGGGGAGACGCAAAGAGTGGGGGAACATGTAACATTTTCTCAAATGAGATGGAAATTGTTGAGGAAAAGCATAATGTTTCATCTCAGTTAGTGAGGAGAATAGGAATTGACTTATAATAGATTGTTGAAATATGATTTAAAAACTTAGACTTTTGAATTATAGTAAATATATAATTCAATATGAGACAATTCAAAAATTTAACGATTTTCTTTTGAAGCAAGTATAATATTATATTGATCAAGGTTTGGATGTAGCCTTTTTATTATTATTATCTTAATATGCTTTCTTAAACTTTTTCTTAGTGCATGGCCCGTGCTATAATAATATCTTCTCCGTCAATTATTTGCTTTTGCTTTTGCTTGTGGGTGTTGTGTTTCTTGACCTTTCTTGCAATTGGACTATTGGAGTGTGAATGTGTGGATCATTAAAATTGTGAATAATTAAAACTCATCATGCATTCACCTTCTTCCCAAAACATTTTCATTATACAGTGAAAGCTGAAAGGTGTGATAAAAATGTGATTAATGATACTTGATAATTTCAAAAGTTTAAATTTTATGTTGATTAAGACGTCGTTCTGTAAAATTAAGTATTTGATACTGAATGTTGTATAAGAATATGTTTTAAACATCTTAATAAATTATTTTAAAAACTAGATATAAAATAAGACTAAAATATAAATTTATTTTTATTCTTCTATTTATTCATGTGTAACATGAGACAGTGGCAGATGTAGGCTTTGTCCAGTGGGGTCATATGACTCCGGCCAAAAAAATTTATTATATTATATTATTTTTGGCTAGAAATTTTAAAAATGGTTATAATGAACCTTCTAAATATTCCGATGACCCCCTAAAATCAAAACTATATAATATATATACTTGAATAACATTATTTAGCATAACTCACCCCATTTAATTTTTTTGGATCCGCCCTTGACATGAGATACAATAGAAAACAAAAAAAATATACAAATGAAACTACAATAAAGTATAATATGTAAAATAAATTTATATAGTTTTAATCGCTAGACGATATTTGATTCAGATCTGAGTGATTCTGATGTATAACTGACAACAAGTAAATATAAATTTTCAAATAATCATTCTTTAAATAATTAATAAAATAAGAGAAATAGAGTGTGTTCATCAAAAGTATGAATTATAATTCAAAACCAACATTTGAAATTATCATCAAAGCTTGCCCAACATGAAGGGCTAATTAGCGTACTATAAAGTTAAAAGAGGATTGTTCTATCGATTTTTAAGGTTTTTTTCTTATGTTTTACTATTGAGGTCAAAATATTGCCCGAATTTGAAATGTTCATTTTCCTTTAATTGATACGATGTTTTTGTTTTGTAACTGATGATGATAATAAACGACACGAACCAAAAGCCAAAAATGAAAAGAGATTGGGGCGGTGCGAAAGTGGGGCCCGATGATTTATACTCAGGTTGGATTTACGGTGATGAGTGGTGCCACGTGGCGTCAGCATTATCGCAAATTTTTGTGTACTCCGTGAGTACCTACTCCCTCGCGCGACGTCGTTTTGATTTTAATTAAAACGACGTCGTTTTTTGTTTAACAATAAAACGTGTTAAACCTCATTCTTCATCAGAAATGTCATCATATTCACCAGAATTTCTTATATATTCATCAAAATTGGTCATATATTTATGAGATTATTTTATGGTCTAAATTTATTTATTTTTTACTTCCATATTCATCCGAATTCATTGGATATTCACCAGAATTGCTTATATGTTCACCAGAATTGCTCATATATTTATCAGATTATTTTTTGTTCTTTATTCATTATTTTTGCTTCCATATTCATTAGAATTCATTGGATATTCACCAGAATTGCTTATATATTCACCAGAATTGCTCCTATATTTATCAGATTATTTTATTGTCTTTATTCATTATTTTTGCTTCCATATTCATCAAAATTCATTAGATATTCACCAGAATTGCTTATTTATTCACCAGAATTGCTCCTATATTTATCAGATTATTTTTTGTTCTTTATTCATTATTTTTGCTTTCATATTCATCATAATTCATTGGATATTCACCAGAATTGCTTATATATTCACCAGAATTGCTCCTATATTGATCAGATTATTTTTTTGATCTTTATTCATTATTTTTGCTTCTATATTCATCATAATTCATTGGATATTCACCAGAATTGCTCCTATATTTATCAGATAAAATAATAAATATCCAATGAATATAAATATATAGGAACAATTATATCCAATGAGAACATCTACAGAAATATGGAACAATTTTAGTGGCTCCAGGCAGCATGTAAGAGAAAAACAAAATGAAGCCATCTTGGGTTGGGTGTGGAGACTTATAATTCTCATCCAGGTTCTAAACTAGAGAATCATCTTCATCATGTTATAAAGAACATCAAAGAACATTCTACGAGGTGTAACATGTAAAGGTCATGCAAATGTTAGACTCAAACTGGTGCTGTGACTGTGTACAAACAATCCACTTTGCATCCTTGATGAGAGTTATGATCTGTGTCTGAATCCTCTCATATGGTGTGAAGCAAACAATAGATCAAACAAAATACAACAAGCCAAGAGTCTTTAAATTGGAAAAAATGAAGAAGAAAAACTAGTTTGGAATCCTGGATCCACCACCGCCTATTCCTATCACATTGAGCAAGACAAGCATATCCAAATTCAACACATGAAATCCAGCAGTGAACTTAAATTGAAGAGTAGAAGTGAAAAAGAAGAAGGAAAAGAGTTGACCTCAAGGTCAAATATAGGAGCAATTCTGGTGAATATATAAGCAATTTTGGTGAATATCCAATGAATTCTGATGAATATGGAAGCAAAAATAATGAATAAAGACCATAAAATAATCTCATAAATATAGGAGCAATTCTGGTGAATATATAAGCAATTCTGGTGAATATCCAATGAATTCTGATGAATATGGAAGTAAAAATTATGAATAAAGATACAAAAATAATCTGATAAATATAGGAGCAATTCTGGTGAATATATAAGCAATTCTAGTGAATATCCAATGAATTCTGATGAATATGGAAGCAAAAATAATGAATAAAGACCAAAAAATAATCTGATAAATATATGAGCAATTTTGGTGAATATATAAGCAATTCTGGTGAATATCCAATAAATTCTGATGAATATGCAAGCAAAGTATTGAAACGACGCAGTTTTGTATGAACAAAACTAACATAATTTAGTTCAACTCAAACACAAAATAATGTCGTTTTAAAATAAATCAAAACAACGTCGTACGAGGGAGTACCTACTCTCGTACCACATAAGAGTTACTGGAGCATTATTTTCTCTCCTTTTTATTTGGGTTGGTCTGGCAGCAAGTGGGCCTGGGCCCACATCACTGGATATATGCTTGCCAGGTAACGTATCTCGTGACGTTGGGCCCCGTTTACAGCCCTTCTCTCTGACTCTCCACATCGGATCTGACTCACCTGTATTTTGGATTTTGATTCCATGCAAGCCTAATAATCTGACGTCAAAGTGTCCAATTAGTTTTAATTTTAAGGATAAAAATCCGAAAGTCCAATTGCTTTTCGAACCATCACGATTTTCAAAAAGAGTACGATGAAAAAAAAAATAGACTAGTTTTGGATGATACTTAAGATTAGTTTGTTTGATTTCTTATATATATATAACCAAATGACGTAATTTTTGCACAAAAATCTAAGTCTTATAATAATATTAGTTTATGAATATAATGTTAAATTTTATTTTAGAAAATCAACACAATTTTTTTTCATCACATCTTTTTTAAAAATCATAATAGTTCGGACAACAATCAATTAAGTAATAATAGTTCAGAATCTTTTTTAGTTTTATCTCAAAAACTAATTATCATTGTTAATATTATCCCTGGATTTCGGATAAGATTCTCTTAATTTTATCATCTATTTCTATACGTCTCTTTTTTTTTTCTTATGAAATATCACTTTCACATTTAAAGAATTTAATTTAAGGCGCCAAAATATCAGTTTCATAATAAATCCAACTACAAACTACATTAGCTCCTATTCACATTAGTATTTCCAAGTATAGTTTTGGAGAAAAAATATTTGCTTTTTGAGTTTTTTAAAGAGTGAGTTGTGTGAATTTTTTAAATTTGACGGGGGAGTAAAATTTCACTTACATCTGATTTGGATGAATTTGGGAGGAAACGAAGGGATTTAGATTAAAAAAAAATTAATATACCCTCGTGTTTTTATATTTTTTTTCATATTTGATTTTATTTGCAGTGTTACTTTAGTAATTCTATTTGCATTTTTACTCTTATCTTTCTGAATTCAGAAATAACTATTTTTCTTGCCACCTACATATCCTTTCTTTGCTATTCATATTTTTTCTTCTAAATAATTTCTTTCCGATTCTCCTCAAATTCAAGAACAAAGTCTCAATAAAAAACTAATGTCTCTTTATTTTTATGTTTTGATAAATAACAATAAAGAGTTTCAATGAATTTTTTGATAGATAATATAGAGCTTCAATACAAACCTCACACGTGACAAGATAATTAATTAATCATATGTAATTGTTTTAAAATATGGTCGACAATATATACTATAAATAATATTCAAGGCTGCCAAACAATTTATAGTCCGTTAAAACTATGTAGTGTTGAAATTTATTAACCAATCATTAAGTGACAGATATCTTGTATAAATAAAACATTTATGTTTTGAGTAAAACCACTCATATGTTGCATAAAACAACCCCGGTTCTACTTACTATCGTCATCGCTATATACCAACATGACTGCACCGAATCTTAGTCTTATTTACTAATCATAATTTTACTGCAAATCCTATTCATATTTCACAGAAAATCGAAATAAAATTATGAAATTTTCAGCTGAAGATGATTACTTAAGTGATCAAAGTGTGGCTCCACTCGGCTGATCGAGTGGATTATGAAAATGCGTGTAAAGAGGAGGACCCGAATGATGGCCAAAGTGGCCGTGCCGTGTCCTAATCCTCCATCTTCACAAGCTGGACCCTACAAACGTGGGGCCAGGATGTGTACCTTCAATATTTACTATCTCATTTTGAACTGGAGCAGGGCGCGTGGGAGACTTCTTTACCAGCAAAGTAGCGTCCTAGTAGAGCCCACAGTGGCAATAAGTTAAGGAAGATACTGATGGGGGAGGGTGACCAGATCTGGAGGAGCTGGACATTGGATATGGAAATGGGTGGATCCCAGTAGCAAATGGGTGATGGTTGGATGAGTCTGCATGAATCTTTGTGCTTGGAAAGGTGTAGTTGATGGATGTGGAGACATGGAGGATGGCCTTGAGCTTGATCTTGATCTTGATTGTGCATGAATGTGTGTTGTCTCTGGAGATTGAGAATGGAATGTGTTGGGCTGGGTGGAGGGTGAGTTGGGATGATAAGGTGGGTAATTGAAAAGGGTGTGGAGCTCTGGAATTGATCAATTGTGAAGTCCATAACAGCATGTGAGATGCTATCAAGTTAGGTACATCTTGATTGAATATTCAACGTCCTTCCACTTCAAATTCTTTTGGATTTTTCACATTGTCACTTTTTCAGTATGATTCATTTGAATTTATTATTAATTTTTTGGGAAAAACCCTAATGAGGGCTCTGAACTATCCTCACTTCCCCACTTATGCTCCGAACTATCAAATTTGACAAATAGGGGGCAAATTTTCAGAATTCCGTTAACCTACCTAACCCCGTTAACTCCATCCCAACTCCGTTAACCTCCTCCGCCGCCGCCGCCGCCGCGCTCCTCCTCCTACTCCTTACCACCTCCCCCGCGACCTCCGACCTCGCCGCCGACAGATCCGCGAGCCTGTAGGTCTGCTTGAGCAGGGACTGCTTCTCCCAACTCTTGTCCGCTGTGCAAATCGCGTTCAGGTACAGACCCGCATCAAGCCCCGACTTGTGGGCGTACACGATTCCCTCGACAAGCCCCACCATGGAAGACGCGATCGTGATTTGGTTGGCTAGTTTGGCATACTGGCCCTTGCTAGGTCCTCCCATGTAAATCACCTTACCCATCAACAACGAAAACACAGGGTTCAATTTGTCGACCACGGACTGGTCCCTGCCTGCGGAGATGGCAAGGGTTTGGTTCTTGGCGCCTCGGTCGCCGCCGGACACGGGTGCGTCGATGGAGAAGCAGCTTTTGGAGGTGGCCAGGCTCGCGGATCTGTCAGCGGCGAGGTCGGAGGCCGCGGGGGAGGAGGTGAGGAGTTGGAGTAGGAGCGCGGCGGCGCCGGAGGAGCAGCTGGCCAAGAAGAAGAGGAGGGTGGCGGCGGCGGAGGAGGTTAACAGAGTTGGGATGGAGTTAATGGGGTTAGATAGGTTAACGGAATTCTGAAATTTTGCCCCTTATTTGTCAAATTTGATAGTTCGGACCGTAAGTGGGGAAATGAGGATAGTTCAGAGCCCCATTAGGGGGTTTTCCCTAATAATTTTAACTTACGCTCCTGCTATTAGGAAATTTGAGCTCATGACATAAAGATCACTAAAAATTCACTCCTCTCTCCTTCTATCACTCAAAAACACGCGATAGATATTTGATAAGATGATCAATCATTTGACTTTAAAACCAAATATATTACTCCCTCCATTCTCTAATACATGTCGTTTAAGGTGAATTTGAATTGATTAAGGTGAAGTAAATGCTAGCGGTTGAACAAATTTAATGAGTGGGTGGTTGGTTTTTCTTTTAAAAACTTAGGCAAAAAGTAAAATTGGTAGATTATTACTGGTGATAAATGATTTATTTATTGATTATGATAAAGAAGTAATTAATGTTTGACATTTTAAGTTAGTTGTAGATAATAAATACACATTGAAAAGTGTTAAGTAACAAATAAAAGTGGACAAAAAAATTCGGTTAAGTGACATGTAAAAGAGGACAGAGAGAGTATGTAAATTCTCTGAAGGTATCTGGTCCACCTTTTTTAGCATTCCTTTGTAGCAGCTCTATACGAACATCTCATTTTTCTCTTGTAATGTTATGAACTGGACTCTTCGGTTCTCACTAATAAGAATTTTTTTTTTTAAAAAAAAAACTTATTATCAGTTGATCATGATGCAACTTAGCCCAATTTCGCCTGATTCTGCAGCTGTAACTTGGCCATAGCAATCTTCAACTTTAGTCATTAGGATCCAAGGGAAGCATTTTTGAAACTTCATAGCAAATATGAGGATGGGGATTGGTTTGACGAGGCAACACCGAGCTGGAGACCCTCTGTGTAATCATTGGACATGGCTGCAACCCAAGGCTCAACGAACACATTCAAAAATGAAACAAGATCAAATCATCCCAACATGATGTCAAAAGCATATACTTTAAGTTATAGTCTACGGACTAATTAAAGAAGCGAAGGTTCCGATAAATAACTTGCACAAACGACACTGAAAAATTTCTACCAAGAAATTCGTTAGCATTTGGGTCCCTGTGCGAGTGCTAGCCGTGTTTGTGTCTGGAGATTGGAGGTCATTAAAGAAGAGAACTGAGCGCATAGCACATGGATGAGGATGGGGTGTCTGATGCATTGGCCAGCTTAGCTCACGAGCTTTCTTAGTACAGCTTCAGCACGTTGCTCGAACTTTTGTAGCGCCCACTCATGCTGGATTATGTCCAGACTGTCCTTCTCAGCACCCAAGCTCTGTACAGAAAAAAAACCAAGATGATGAAAAAATCACAAACATTCATGAATCTCCATAGTGCACTCTTTACTCTAAGGCTGTGTTTGGTATAAGGAAAATTTGAGGGAAAGGAAAATGAGAGAGAGAATTTCTTATAGATTCCATCTCATTTTCCTCGTTTGGTTAGAGATGGAAAAATGTGTGGAAAGTGTCGGAACACCTTTTATTTTAAATAAAATTTCCATCTAAGTTTCCATCCAGTTTTCTTTCCCCTCAATTTTCAGTAAACCAAACATGAAATTCCATCAATTTTTCCTCTCATTTTTCTTTCCCTCAAATTTTCCCTATACCAAACACAGCCCATTGCTGAAATTCCATCTTAGTGTCCTGACAAATCTGCAAATTTGTTTCTCACAATCCAAGGTTTCACGACAAGAAGCTGTTTTTTTATTTGACAAAAGGGAAAGCAGGGGCCAAACTCGATGCCCGTACCTTGGAGGGATCAATGCCAAATCCGCTCATCTGCATCATTCGCTGAGTGTCATCCGTGGCTGCATGATATACATTAACTTAGCTTTCAATATCAGCGGATAATTAACTGAATACTTTGGAGTTTAGTCATTCAATAATTGATGTGAGACAAATGGCACACTCGTACATTGTCAATTTGAAAGCAAGCACTTACCATTTTCTTCACCTAAAATGAGACTGAAGAAGCCCCTCAGTCCAAAAAGATTGAGGAAGTACCTGAAAAACAAAAGACACTAAACTGATCAGGAAAGTAACAAAATACAGGAACGCCGGGCAAAGTGATAAAGTAATAAGAAAATAAAGATGCAGGCAGAACAAATGATTGATAAACAAGGCGGGTAATATATTTTGTAAGATTGAGTAGCAATACCATGAACGACTGCTGACATAGCTGACATCAACCGTGCTCAAGTCGATTCCATTTTGCAACATTGACCTGAATCTTTGAGTCAACGGAAAGGGTATCTTGGCTGTGAGATACAGAGGCAAATTCAGAAATAAAAAATCAGAGTGAAATTAAATGCTGAAGCAAAAAAAAAAAGACATTAGAGCAACTCTGGCAAGGAAGATGGACGGCCTCATTAATCACAAGCACCTTCTTTTTGCATTAAGAAATAATCAATTTAAACATCTTGAGGAATAAGCAACAGTTAAAATCAGAAAAGTGAAGAAACGAACCTGCTACAAATCCAGAAAAGAAGAAATTGACCCATGCGAAAGTAAGGGTCTACCCAACATACAACAGAAATCAATTAGTCTTTTCATGAAATTTATCTATATGGACAAACTGATAAGTCGTGTATCGGCCAAGAGCCGAGAAAGAAAAAAGAACTCATCAAACCTGAGGAATTATCATGGACAGATTTTTCTTCATCATGTCCATTGCCATGTTTGGATCAGAAAGCATCTGCGCCTGAGGGTTAGTACCCTGGCCTTTGGGCACATGTAGCAACCCATTTTCCTGTTGTTCATAGATAATAATATCAGTGCGTAAACATAATTTGGCTGAAGATAGCGCGTAGACATTCTTCTAACATTGCAACCAAAGATAGTGCAATCAAGCACACTCTTTGAAATACTAACATATGTGACAAGCAAACTAAATGCATTTAGTTCCTTCAATGATATAGCCATTAGGGGTGTTGTCTGGTGGTAAAGAGGGTGAGGGGTGAATCCTGATAATTCCTACGACCAGAGTTCGAAACTCCAAGTGGTCGGGTGTGTGCGTTGTAATTTATATTTAATAAAAAAAAATTAACAAAAAAAATGATATATCCTAACAATTACTTAGGAGCCTCCAATGCATTGCCAACGACCTTGCTCATTACCCCATACATGTTGACCGACACAAATAATTAGTTACAACGAACGCCGACTTCTTCCATCCTGAGTCTAGCATCCGAAAAATCAAAATGAAAACTATCCTTCTGCACTCAATCTCCCGGTTTCATTTAGGTTGTGTTTGGTTTGAAGAAAATTGTAGAGGAAATGAATCCTTCATACAATCCATTTTATTTTTCTCTTGTTTGGTTTGGGTGGAAAATTTTATAGAAAGTACTAAAACATTCTTTAATTTAAACAAATTTTTCTGCCTATATTCCATTTAACTTTCCATTTAGTTTTCCATACCCAATTTTCTTAAACCAAACAAAGTATTTCTTCTTATTTTTCCTCAAATTTTACTTTCCCTGCCTTATGGTACATGTAAACATACATAAACTAAGATCACATCACAGAGTTAATCATGCTCTCTCCGGCGGTGAGATTACAGAACCTAAATTCTCCAGCGGTAAGCGTGAATCTTGAACTACCATCACACCCTAAAAATATTAAATCATATTCATAATTTCGACTAAATGTTAGTTTTGTCACCCCAAGTTCAAACTTGTACCCCCCAAATACGAAATCCTGGAACCGCCACTACCCTAAATCACCTTAAACCCGATATCTACTACCTCGAATTTTTACTAATTAGAAAAAATCACAGAACTAACAAACAGCTCCAAGAAACTACTCAATGATAGGAAACAAAACAGCAAAGTAACAATCAAGAGAGATGATCAGAAACCAGAGAAGCGACATCGAACAGCAAACAGACCTCATTGGTGTAATAAACCTTCCGAGCCCTAAAAGACTTCAATGGTATGAAATTCGCCGAAGCCCTCAGATTCCTAGCCCTAATAACCAGCTGCCTAAAAAAAAGCAAAAACCCGCCATCAAAACCTCAATCACATCAGCAGAAGACCCAACGTTCCATCTAAACCTCAAAACCCCAGATCGGAAAAAACCCTTCTCTGACGATTTTCGCATCCGGGACTTGGGTTGACTTCATCAGCTTGGCTACAAAGTAACGCAGCACTCCGATCAATACCATGACAACCGACAGCGGAACCAACACCCAGTCTCTGATCGCCGTGTCCAGAACCAGATCCTCCGCCATTTTCGTCTGTCGATTCTCGATCACTCAGATTCAGCTTCGCTACTGGTATGGCATATAAAATAGGAGTAACGTGTGTGACATGGGAGTAGGTACTCGGTACAACGTCTTTTTAATTTATTTTAAAACAATATTATTTTGTATTTGAGTTGAATTAAATGATGTTATTTTTTTTCGTACAAAATTGTGTCGTTTCGATACTTTGCATTCAATTCACTCGAATTTATTGGATATTCACCAGAACTGACAAGAGATTCACCAGAATTGCTTTGATATTCATCAGAATTGCTCCTATATTTATCAGATTATTTTATGGTCTAAATTAATTATTTTTGCTTCCATATTCATCAGAAATGTCTTGATATTCAGCAGAATTATTTATACATTCATCAGAATTGTTTCTATATTTATATAATTATTTTATGGTCTATATTCATTTTTTTGCTTCCATATTCATCAGAAATGCCTCGATATTCACCAGAATTGCTTATATATTCATGCTCCTATATTTATGAGATTATTTTATGGTCTAAATTCATTAGTTTTGCTTCCATATTCATCAGAAATATATCGATATTCACCAGATTTGCTTATATATTCATCAGAATTGCTCCTATATTTATAAAATTATTTTATGGTCTATATTTATTTTTTTTGCTTCCATATTCACCAGAATTATTTATATATTCACCAAAATTACTTATATATTCATCAGAATTGCTCCTATATTTATGAGATTATTTTATAGTATAAATTCATTAGTTTTGCTTCCATATTCATCATAAATGTATCGATATTCACCATATTTGCTTATATATTCATCAGAATTGCTCCTATATTTAATTATTTATAAAATTATTTTATGATCTAAATTCATTAGTTTTATTTCAATATTCATCAGAAATGCCTCGATATTCACCAAAATTACTTATATATTCATCAGAATTGCTCATATATTTATGAGATCATTTTGTGGTCTAAATTCATTAGCTTTGTTTTATATTCATCAGAAATGTCTCAATATTCACTAGAATTGCTTATATATTCATCATAATTGCTCCTATATTTATCAAATTATTTTATGGTCTAAATTCATTTTTTTTACTTCCATATTCATCAGAAATGCCTAGATATTCACTAGAATTGCTAATTTATTCATCAGAATCGCTCCTATATTTATCAAATTATTTTATGGTCTAAATTAAATAGTTTTGCTTCTATATTCATCAAAAATGTCTCGATATTCATGAGAATTGCATATATATTCATCAGAATTGTTTCTATATTATCAGATTATTTTATGGTCTAAATTAATTATTTTTGCTTCCATATTGATAAGAAATATCTTGATATTCACTAGAATTGCTTATAAATTTATCAGAATTGTTCCAATATTTATATAATTATTTTATGATCTATATTCATTTTTTTTGCTTCCATATTCATTAGAAATGCCTCGATACTCACCATAATTGCTTATATATTCATCAGAATTGCTCCTATATTGAGGAGATTATTTTATGGTCTAAATTCATTAGTTTTGGTTCCATATTCATCATAAATGTTTTGATATTCGCCAGAATTGCTTATACATTCATCAGAATTGTTCCTATATTTATATAATTATTTTATGGTCTATATTAATTTTTTTGCTTCCATATTCATCAGAAATGCCTCGATATTCACCAGAATTGCTTATATATTCATCAAAATTGCTTATATATTTATGAGATTATTTTATGGTCTAAATTCACCAGAAATAACGAGATATTCACCAGACATATTTATATATTCATTAGAATTTCCACTGCATTTATTAGATTATTTTTGGCTTGTATTAATTAGTTTTGCTTATATATTCATCAGAAATGTATTGATATTCACCAGAAATGCATATTTATTCATCAGAATTACCACTGTATTTATCAGATTATTTTTTGGTTTGTATTTTTTAGTTTTGCTTCTATATTCATTAGAAATGTCTCAATATCATCAGAAATTCTTATATATTCATAAGAATTTTTCTTATATTTACCAGATTATTTTTTGGCTTGTATTAATTAGTTTTACTTCCATATTCATCATAAATGTCTCGATATTCATCAGAAATGCTTACATATTGATCAGAATTTTCATTGTATATATCAGATTATTTTTTAGTTTGTATTCATTAGTTTTTCTTCCATATACATTAGAAATGTCTCGATATTCACCAGAAATGTTTAAATATTCATCAAAGTATCTCTTGTATTTACCAGATTATTTTCATTCTTTTATTCGTTAGTTTTGCTTTCATATTCATTAGAAATGTCTCGATATTCACCAGAAATGCTTATATATTCATCAGA
>NQLW01000068.1:1550599-1581036 GCA_002312845.1 Kalanchoe fedtschenkoi
CTGACTTGTTCTCGATTGTAACTTTGGGGGTTTGGGTGTAGGCTGGTCTAACTTACGAGATCTTTTATTAATTGTTGCTAAACGCTATATCAAGCGTTATTGTTGTTGCTTTGTACAGTGACGGTTAGAACTTTAATAAAAGAAGAGGTGCGGGGCAGTTCTCTCAAATTCGTTCCAACTCTTTGCAATCTCCGATTAGATTGTCAGTGACATAGCGGCTGACTGATGGGTGTTTTCTTCAAAGAAGTGAAGTCAGTTTGATATGCTAATGAAATATATTAACAATGCAGTGCCATGTTATAATTTTTTATTTCATTATTTGTTTTTCCTTAGTTTGGATGATAAATTAAAATTGAGTATTAATTGAATGCCTTTTTATGTACTTTTACCAATATTATATATTGGAATGTCGTAGATGAAAAGTTGTGTCTGGTTTAAGGAAAATTTGTAGAGGAAAAAATATTAGCGAAAATGAGAAAGAAATTTTTGTTTGGTTAAAGAAAAGTTTGAGCAATTAAAATTAGATGAGAAATAAAAGGACAATTTTTTTATCAAAACAAAAAGTATTTTAACACTTTCTTCAGAAATTTTTACGTAAAAATAAATAAAGAAAATCAAATATAATTCATGAGAAACTCATTTGCTCTTCCAATTTCTTTTCTCCTCATTTTCCCGAACCAAACACATAATAAGTATTATAAACTGGATGTGTTTTGTATGTATATATTAATGTTGTAGCAGATGTTCGTTATCTATATTTACTATGTTGGAGGACAAGATGGAGACAATCAGTAAGCTGAAGTCTCACCAAAGAAAAGGAATGCTTGTGAAGCATTGGAGCCTGGAATCTTCCATTTTTCTAAAGAAGGGCAAATCTAATGGCTTAGTTGAGGGCGAGGTGGCGGCCCTGGAAATGCCACCAATGGAGAAATGAAGATCCTATGTCAGCTTAAGGAGCTGAAATAAAAGTTCCATCCTGACTATGTTCTTCTTGCAGAAATTAAAAATATATCATCTATAGTAGAGAAGCGAAGTGGAGGGAATTCGGTTTTCATTAGGGATGCTCTGTAAACCCAATTGGTAAATTAGAGAGGTTCCCGGTCTGTGGAGAAGTGAATTTGAGCACAAGTGATTAAGCCTGAGCCCACAAATGATGGATTTGGAAATTTGGGACCACAGTTGGCTCATGGTGGTTTTAAACAAGTATTTATGCAAATTCGACATCAGGGGTGGTGGTCAAGTAGTAAAGAGTCCCGTCCGTATTCCGTGAGATCACGGATTCGAAACCCCGCGCTGGTGGTTGGGTGCGTGTGTATTATTTTTTGTGTTTATTGTATCTATTGTAAAAAAATAAGTATTTATGCAAATTCTAACCCTATACTTAATGATGGTAGATGAGATTCGGACTATATAAAAGAGAGAGTGTATCAAGGAATTGCCTTCATTGATTGACGAAATACTTTTTCAAAAGAAAATATCAGGTATTTAGATGTGGTAGGCTCTGACCATTAAGCCTTTCTCTTATCGACAGATGGTCTCACCTTCAAAAAGGTCCCAAATTTCATCTTGGATGCTAAGTTGGTAACGAGGGAAGGGTGTGAGGAAGTATCTAAAGGGGGATGGGCTAGAACCTGTGTATGTTCCAAAATGTTTAGGGTTGTATAAAAAAATCTAACAAGTTAAGAAGGAGCTGCTCTCTTATAGAAGGAATAACAATCTAAACTCAAAGAAGGGGAATAAAGGAACTAACATATCTCTTTATGAAATCCCACGAAGATGGCAGTCAAAATTTGGATGTTGCAAAACTTGAAAATGCAAAAGTGGCCCCAGAACAATGGAAAACTGAGAACTTAAAAACTTTCATTTTTTACATGCTTCCACAATTATGAGAAGACACAAAAACAGGATCATGGGCTTGATGGATAACCTAGGGCAATGGAAAACTGAGTCGAGAGGGATATAGAAAGCATCATACTAAATCACTTAGAGAAATTTTTGCTCCATCCAACCCCACGGATCTCACCGATATTCTTAACACAATTCCTCAATGAGGCACCTTTTGGGAAAAAGGCGCCTAGAAATGAATCAGAAGCTCGCTTAAGAAGTATCTTATTTTAAAATCAAGACAACTGTATTCGAAATGAATTCGACTTCTCTATTTTTTGAAAGTATTGGAAAGTTGTTGGTGCTGATATTTGTGAACCTATTAAAACTTTCTTCATATATCCGGTTTAATGCCAAAGTAGATAAATCATACTTATATTGTACTGACCCCCTAAAGTGACAGCTCCAAAATCGACAAATGATCTAAGGCCGATTAGTGTATGTAATATCATCTACAAAATTATTGCTAAAGCAATGGCGAACAAACTAAAACACATACTGCCTAGTCTCATCAGCGAACTACAATTGGTCTTTGTTAAAGACAGAAGCACCACCGATAACATTTTAATTGCCCACAAATTGTTGCATTTTATGATAATAAAAAGGAAAGGTAAAGGAGGATTTGTAGTAGTTATTAGACAAGAATAAAGTGTTTGGCAGGGTCAGTTAGGTTTTTGTTCAACAAGTTATGAGATGCTTGGGTTTCAATCTTGCCTGAATACATAGGATCTTTTTAGTGTATCTCTGATCTGTCTACTCTTTCATTATTAATGGCGAAGTCAAGGGTTTTGTAAAATCGAACTGTGGCATAAGACAAGATGACCCTTTTTCTCCTTATTTATTCATATTATGTACTGAAGTTTTATCAATCTTGCTCCAAAATGCTGAAACTAAAGGTTTGCTTAAAGGTTGTATTTCACATTTATTTTTTTGTTGATGACTCCTTTATATTTTCTCGGACGAGACTCATGAATATTTCTCATATTAAGAATGCTCTTGAGATATACAACAATCTTTCAGGGCAGAGGATCAATCTTCAAAATTCAAACCCAATATTCAGCAGCAATACTTTCTTAAATCTGAAGGCCTCAATTTATGACATTATGGAAATTACAAGCATTGAAATAAAGGGAAAATATTTTGGTTTATCTGAAACATGGGGTAGAAATAAAACTTAAGAGTCTAAGCTATATTAGAGAACGTGTGCGTAAAAGAATTGCAGGATGGAAGCAAAATCTCTTATCTACAACTGGAGAGGAGGTTCTTGAACTTCATGGATTCCTTTTGCTCTGATTATTTAAACTGGAGAATTCAGAAAGTTAGGAATAAATGCTATTAGGAAGGGAGCCAATTTCTGCCCAAGTCTCGTTCTCAATAAAGCTTCATTAGCCCACAAGAAACATTGGTCGGTCTACTTCCATGACAAACCCTCAGAGGCAGCTCATCTCAGAGTTAGGAGAAAATTTATTATTCTGATCAACCTGACTGTCACGACCCAAAAAATATAAATTGTGATGACGTTTGACTTGTCTATTTGATTTTTAGTCAAACAAGCCTCGATGAAGAAAAGTCAAAGTCAAATGTTCAACGTACTAATAAAAAAACATTTCGCAATTTAAATCTATTCAAAAACAAACCAAAATCTTGTCCAAGTACATCAGAGCGACAACTACTAAAATAACAAGGAAATAAATAACAGCTGACTAAAAAAAACCGACAGAATACTGGATGACACCGTACCGAAGAGCTCGCTCATTGCTACCAAAACACCGTCGCTATTGACTGACTACTGATCTGAAAAGAGAATTTAAATATTGGGGGTGAGTCAAAAGACTCCGTGAGTAAACAACTCGCTACGTATTTGGCGAGTCGAGGGGAGATTCTTTTATTTTAATTGATATTTTATTAATCATGTGCGGCTCGCTCACCATTCGTACTTTTGTTGTGTACGTAGGGGATCAATTATAATTTATATCGAACATGTATTTCTTATATTACATCATAATAGCATATGTCAAATGCAACGTGTATGCGTGACAAACATGAACTGCGACGGAAAGCCCTTTTTGGTTAGGCAATCGTCACTGCCGATCCGGATCATAAAATCATTCATATAACAGAACGCGATATTATCGTGGAGACAAAATGCGATATCATTGCGGAAACAGAACGTCGCAGACATGATGCAACGTGTATGCATATGAATGAATACTCAATATAACAGTTTCACTTTTCCACGTGGGTATATATTATGTACATATTATACCTAATATGCTTTATTAAGCATCACATATTTAATTTGTACGAAAAGAAATATGTAGGAATTATTTACTCACCTCTTCCGAACGAATCCAACAATCCTTAACGCAATCGAACAGTAATATAACTCTATTATAACCTACAATATTACATTTTATATGAACGAAAAACAATGCGCAAAATCTTATCACTAACTTCTAAAACACATATTTAATGTCCTAAATTTGAACACTAATAACTTCATAATCAGACATATCTAGCTTATAATTTTTATACCGCTAGAAAGTTTATTTCGAGCTAAATAATTTAGACACAAGAATCGCTTAATTTGGATATCCTAAACTTAAGTTTCAGACCTTCAAAGTTGAATGATTGAGCTGTCAATTCTAACAGACAGGTTTGAACCTCTAACTTCGAAACATTATTTGGAATTAGAAAGCATGTCACATATTCCTAGAAATTACGTATCACCTAGAACATGTTTAAAGAAAGAATTACTCAATTTTGTTATCAGAACAGAGAGATATCTTCATCCAAAGTCAGTAGGTAAAGCCGTCTAAAACAAACAGACAGCTTCCTACTCCTACCTTTAAACTCGTTTATCTCATTAATCTGGTTGAACTAGAACTCGAAATTTATATGGTTGGAAAGATCTTTTTACGTAGAGCAACTTAAAATCAAGAAATCGTACAATCGGATGATGGAAACTCAATTTACAACCACGACAAAATAGTCAAGAGAATTCTAATACCGGAAATGAAACTGACTTGCCCTTTATTTCGTTTCTGAAACTTTAAATTTCAGTATAGCCACCATAATCCAATATGATCCTATAATAATCTGTCATGAGGGGCTTCTTCTAACGTGCTGAACTCTGCACATCTTTCTTGAAAACTGATCAAAAGACAGCAAAACATCCATGAGCTGGGAGACAAACGTCCCCCAAATCCACCGCCATCTTGGGCCTGCCGCTTCCAGCTCCATCTACCTCAACGCGTCACCATGGCTGCTTCATTGCGGCATGTCAATCCACATGACACTGCTTGGATCTCTTCTTGAACAAGCACAAAGTTATGCAGGTTTTGCTCAAATTTTTGGGAAGAATGACTGTGGAGGAAGAGGCGCAAGGGTTTTCTTCTTCTCCTTATTTTGTAATGTACACATACACAAAATTATGAACTGTGAAGCTTTCTGGCCCAGCCCAATGTTCTATAAATAGCCCAATATTCTATAAGTGAGTTTGTTATAACAATTTTAATTATGTTATTTTTTTTATTGGAGCCTGACAGCTCTCTGAGAGTGTGGACCATCTATGTTCGCGGCATTAACAGATCCCGATGTGGTATTATATATTCACAAAGCAATGGAATAATTGGCATGTTCAGATCTTTGAAATAGCAGAGGCGGCGGTTAGGGCCAGCTCACGCGCATTTTCAGTGTATCTAAGCGTAAATGCGGTACCAACAGGGTTTGAACCCAAGACCTTGGGGTTGTTAAACAACACCCAATACCACTAGACCAACACCTTGTTGGTGATAGGATTCATTCTATTATCATTTTTATTTTTAAAAAAAAAAATTCATGCATCCCATTATCAATGAAATTTGAAGCGTAAATAGCAAAGATGACAGTCACATGTTCACTCGATCACTACCACCATTCTATTATCATTAAACGAGTAAAGGCACCCGTCGTTCCGACGGTTCGGTTTAAAAAAAATTAAAAATCGAACCAAATTATTAGTCATCCCTTTTAAAAATATGAAACTATAAACCGAATGATTAAAGGCACCCGTCGTCCCGACGGTTCGGTTCGAGAAAAATTAAAAATCGAACTAAATTATTAGTCATCCCTTTTTTAAAATATGAAACTGTAAACCGAATAATTTTTTAAAATTTAAAACCGAACCAAATCGAACCGAACCGAACCGGACTGGACCGGACCGGACCAAACCGGATCGACCGGTTCGGGGGCGTCGCGACAGAAATTCTATTCTGTTATATATATAGAAGCGACTATCAGGATATGATTCGGACTATCAATTCGGTCACTGACGATTGGGAGATTGAGGTTTTTATCGAGGATAGCTTTCCACTAATCATTTTAGCAAAAATCTGAATTTGGAGGCTCATCTTCTTGCCTCTGAGGCGCTGAAACATCCTTACTTTTCTCTTTTATTCCTCGGCTGAGCCAAGACTGTCTTTCTTTGTTTTGTCACTTCCTTTGTTATATTGACGAAAAAAAACTAAAAAAACATATAAACAGTAATTATAGTTGAAATTTGTATTATTAAGTTTTTTTTTTAATTTCTATTTAATCCTAAAATCTCCAGATCCCATTTATCACTCAAAACCCTAAGCCCTCGATCGATCGACAATGGCGTCCATGGCGCTCCGATCTCGTCGCCTCCTCCCGACCGTGTCCTCCCTCGTCAACAACCATTTCGCGCTCTCCTCCATCAACTCCCTCCCCCGATCGTCGGCTCTTCCAGAACTACGCAACTCCCCTCCGTCCCCAGTCGGTCAGTGTCAGTCTCGATTGTTCAGGTCGTCTCCTGTGTCAATGCTCTGCTCGACGCCGCCGGAAAAGGAAGACAAGGTTGAGGATAAGGTGGACCCGAATGACATACTGTTCGCGGGGTGTGATTACAATCACTGGCTTATCACCATCGATTTTCCCAAGGATCCGAAGCCTTCTGCTGAGGAAATGGTTGAGACTTATGTGCAGACGTGTGCCAAGGGATTGAAAATCAGGTAGCATAAAATTCTTCTTTTTTAGATGAAAAGTTCATGTGTTTGGTTTGGGGAAAATTTGAGGGAAAATGAGTATGTAAAACTAAATGGAAAGTTAAGATGAAAATTTTTTTTCGAAAATTTGTTTAATTTAAAAAATGTTTTAGTACTTTCTACAAAATTTTCCACCCAAACCAAATAAGTTGAAAATAAATTGGATTTTATGAGAAATTTATTTTCCCTCATATTTTTCTTTCCCTCAAACTTTCATCAAACCAAACACAGCCTTAAACAAGTGGGTAATCAGAAATGATGTTCATTCTGATATGGAATGGAGCAAGTGTGCTGGTGTAGCTCTGTTATCATAATCGTTGGGTTGATCAGTCCCCTACTCGGGAATCTTTGTTAAGGAGCTTATTCTTTTTGAAGATATCAATCATTTTAGTCAGAGTTTTTGTCAAACAACTTGAACTATGCTGAAAGACGCATCATTTGTTGATGATTTATGCGCCATTTGTTGATGATTGTTCAGTTGCATAATTGTTTGGTTGAAGTATTTATGAGCATACTTGCTGCGATTTTTATATTATCTGGTATAAGAACGCTGTGTTCTAAAAAACTTTGGGAGCGTTTAATGATTAATTAGCTAGGTGGGGATTAGTCGGAAAAATTAATCAATTGATTGTTAGGAATTATGTATACTAATTTTACATTTGACAATCAATTACAAAAATACACACTTAATAACATTGGAACTTTAAAAGTAAATATTCAAGCTATTAATTAACTAGGCGCAGCGTTTTAACTCCGCTTAGTGATTATGCGGCACCTAGTTGGCCAAGAAGGATGCCTTTTAGAACAGTAGAAGCACATATGAGGATCATTGTTTTCTTAAAAACATTCTTTTAGTTGTTTTCTTGTTAGTAGATCATTGCAATGACCAAGGTCGTTAGCATGAGGATGGAAACAGTGGTAATGTATTATGACTTTTCTCAGGACTCAGTCTGGAGCAGTGTGTTCGTGAATGATATTGCACTAGTTTTTCTTTCGTGTAAATTTTCTGTTTATTCTGGTCCTTTTGCTTTTAGTGAAGAGGAGGCAAAGAAGAGGATATATGCATGTAGCACGACCACGTACAAAGGATTTCAAGCTGTTATGACTGAAGAAGAGTCTGAGCAGTTTCGGGGTATATATATTGAAACTTTATCGTTTTTTCTCAACAAGACTTCTGTTTGCAGAATTTTCTTGACATACTTCTTTTTTGTCCGCAGCACTGCCTAATGTTATTTTTATATTGCCGGATTCATACATCGACCATGTTAAGAAGGAATACGGAGGTAGAACCTTTCTATCATGTTGATACATAGGAAGTATTTTCATAAGATTTTTGATGACCAGATAGTGAATCTTTGTTCTGGCATCAATAGGTGATAAGTACGTCAATGGAACCATCATACCACGGCCACCACCCGTCCAGCAAAATAGAGGCCAAGGACAGTTTAATAGACCCATGCCCAGAGATAATAGAAATTACGGACCTCGAAGCTATTCACAACCAAATCGCAGGAATTATCCTCCCCGTGGTGGCATGCAAAATTTTGGATCTAGTAGTCAGCCCCAGCCACATGTAGGCGACTATGGGTCTGGTGACTTTGGCCAGTAGCAGGTAGAGGTTCTGAACAAATGAGACTAAGGTTATTCTTTAGTTATCTGTGATTTTTAGATGATAGCTTATGTGCTTAGCTGGTTGAATTTACCAGCCAAGTTGCTTTCCCATCTTGCTTTTCTTTTACATATCTCACACTTATTATCTGATATATAGTACCTGTTACTTTATTCTGATGAAATTTATTTTGCAGGGGATACGAGTGAGAGCAATTTTCGAGAAAATAGTTTACTGTCTCCGAGGATCCTAGCAACTGGACCAGTTTCTGCTTATAGTTTTGAAGCAGGAAGTATATGTATTAGTTCAGAATTTGAATCGGTTGGAAAACTTCCTAAAACATTTGTATGATTGTGACTATTTTTGTAACATGAAGCTCAACGTGAGGGAGTCCTTGACCCTTCTTTCAGCCTATTTTTTCATTGTCAATAATTTTATGAAGTACTCTTACAGGAGCATTTAAGAAATAGTCCTCGATTGCAGTTTTGTTAAGGACTCTGATCCGGTGCAGCAGAGCTATTATTCTGGAAAAAATCCTTACAACTGACTTAGCTTCACTTTAGTCATGCCAAAAGCTTTTTCTACGAATCGGATGAAACATTTCTTAAATAAAAGATCAATATATCATTCTGTTTAAGGAAAATTATAGAAAGGGGGTATGAACTACCACATTTTTACAAATCACGGGCGTAACTATCATTTTTTGCAATTTACAGGTATTTCAGTTTTAGGGCTATTTTGTAAGTAAATATTTTTCAATCAAGTCCAGATCTAATTTAAACTAATTACAAACTCACCCTCAACAAAACTAACCTAACCTAAATTACCCATGTTAATGTAAGCAAGTGTAGATTAAGATGAAGTTAATGCTAACGGTTGAACAAATTTAATGAATGGGTGGTTAGGTTAGTTTTGTTGAGGGTGAGTTTGTAATTAGTTTAAATTAGATCTGGACTTGATTGAAAAATATTTATTTACAAAACAGTCCCAAAACTGAAAAACCTGCAAATTGCAAAAAACTGATAGTTACACCCGTAATTTGTAAAAATGTGATAGTTCATACCCCCTTTCTATAGTTTTCCCTTCTTTTTATACAATTTATTTCGTATCAGAAAGTCACAAACAACCTTTTACATCAACAAAAACATAACAAATAAGTTTCATATTCTAACAGGAAACTATTTAAAAAACTTCATGAAAATGCCCTAATTTTAGAAGCTTTCCTCCGTCAAAATTGTGCCCCTTACCTGCATGAAAGTTTTCCCTGGGTTTATTTCTTCCCCGCTTGGAAATATGTGGTTTTACTTTCTTTTTTTTCATTTAAATTTATACACAATAATAATAATTATAAACTTTAAAATTTTAGTAATAAAAAATGATATATTAATTCATTACTTATAAAATCAAATTGACATGTATATTTTAGCACGAAGGCGTAAGTCGGTCTCTCAGGCGTTGGGATGGCAATGGGGCGGGTTCGGGGCGGTTAGTGGTATTACCGTACTCAGGCCCGGTCCTGAGTTTCAGTGGGCCCCGGGTGAAATTAAATAATGGGTCTCTTGTTTTCATATTTTTAAAGGTTTTAGTCACAAAATTATTAAGTAGTAAAGTTAGTTCAAGTGGTTTAACATTCTGTCATGTAAAGAAGAGGGTAGATGTTCCATTCTCAGTACATTTATATTTTTTAATTAAGTAAACTCAACATTTTAGGACTTCTCAAGACCCTGAGCGTGTGCCCATATGAGCCAAGTTAACGGGTCGGCCCTGATCATACCCTATCCATCTCGAGACATATCATAATCATAACCGCTCGGTGATGGGAAAAATAAAACCATCCCCATCTTCGTCAGATTTCGGTTTAATCGCGGTTAACTATTTAACCAACAGCCAATTTCACATATGAAAAATCAAAAGCATTGCCATTGGCCATGAATGACGAGAAGAGTCTTAGTTCGCTTTGTTTTTCTTTATAACAAGCTTTGAAAATACATAAATTAAATTTTATATATCTAAAAGACAATGGTACTAATTAATATCCTAGTACAACATGTTGTTATTAATAATTTGCTCGTCCTGATTAGCCAATGGGTTATTAGTGCATAACAAGCTTCTTATACTCAACTCGCTGAAGAAATTCTTATTGAGGGCCGTCACATCTTACTTAAAACCAGGAGTAGTGTGATATTAGTAACGAGTGACACATATTGCATCTTAATATATACCTGATCCATTGTTGTATCGTATTTAAGACCAAAGAGAAAATGAGTAGTTCTTAAACCCAGCATGGTCGACAACTGAAAGTGGATAATCATGAATTATGATCATTGAAACTAATTTCTCCTTAAACTTTTGCTGATCAAAAGCTTGAGATTTAATTTATTCTTATTATTCACATCAAAAAAGGACTGTCTTACAACTCGATTTTTTTTTTCAACCACAATTTTACATGAGCATGTAGATGTGACGTCTCATTCATCGAATCTACACCAAGAAGGCATTTACAGTGTACACATCTGGCTTTCTATAAATCGTATCGTTTATGGTTCGGATAAGAGGAAATAAAGACTGATGACATAAAAGCCACACTTGGCGATTCGCGCTTCACCTAAGCCTTCACTCGATGATAAAAAATAGCTACTTCGTCACTTCAGCAGGTGACAAAATGAAATAAAATTCGTTACGTAGCTTCATTCAGGAATGTTTTGATGTTGTCCATGGTTAACAGAATCAAAGAAAACACGCCGCACAGTTTGAGACAAATATTTTTTTATTACTATCTAGATTTTTTTTGTCTTAGACAAGAAAGTTAGCAAATGTAGATGTTAGAAAGTAATAGTCCAACCAAAATATAATAATCACAATTTGTAAAGCTAATTCAATGAATCATTATAAATTTAGCATTTTATTTAAATTTTTAATAATTATTAGAGAAATATGTATTATAGAATTAAATGTATTACTTAATTTAAATAGTTATATAACTATTCAGGGCGGTCAGATTGATTCATGGGTGATTAACTAAAGTTGTGTCGGATCGGGGTGGATATGACAAATATCATACCCTTAATCTACCCGTCTAATTTTTTTCGATTCGATTACGATTTTAACCACGAACATGGTCAACTCGATTATTATCCATATTGATCGGAGTGGAAACTGTTTAGGGTTCGGTTCGATTAAATTGTCATCTCTACTCCTGCAGCGTCTGTTCTCTGTTTCCATGAAACTTAATTTATAAATTTCATGATATTATTTATTTCTTATTTTATCTATATATATAACAGAATAGGATTGGGAGCGTCGCGACGCTCCCGGTCGGTTCGGTTCGGTCCGGTTGGTTTAGTTCAATTTGAAATCGGTTGGTTCGGTTTGGTTCCGATTGGTTCGGTTCGGTTTTAAATGTTAGTGGATCGATTTGATTTTAAATTTTCGGTTTCAAATTTCAAAAAACCGATAACTAATAATTTAATTTAATTTTTAATTTTTTTCGAATCGGACCGATTCAAATCTGTCGGTTCGACGGGTACTCCCCTTGTAAATATATAAACAAACTCCTTAAAACCTTCTTAAGTTCCCCATTTCCCTACCTCACCGCAAAACCCCAAAACCCTAATTTCTCACTCCAGCCATGGCGCTCTCAGCTCTCCGATCTCGCCGTCTCCTCCCCGCCGTCTCCGCCTTCATCAACCACCGTTTAGCTTCCTCCGAAGTCGCGCCTCTGGTTCTATCTTCTCCTCTCCGAGAGCCTCCGCGCTCGGCGCCGACCTCGCCTCTAGTCCAGTTTCAATCCCGATCCTTCAAATCCACCGCTTTGTCGTTTATGTCGACGCGATCGATGAACAGGAATGATAGGGATACTGACACGCTGGATCCGGATGCGATTCTGTTCGAAGGTTGTGATTACAACCACTGGCTGATTACCATGGACTTTCCCAAGGATCCCAAGCCGACGCCGGAAGAGATGGTTGAGACTTATGTGCAAACTTGTGCCAAGGGATTGAACATCAGGTTTTTTTTTTTTAATTTCATATAGAAATGGAAAGGTGTTATTTTCTGTTAAATAAATGCCTCCATGTTGCTGGTAATCTATGATGCAAACAGGAACTGGTATATGCATAATCAGAAGTTCAGTTTGATTGATTGTTTATTGATTGCTATCTAGGAAAGTAGAAATGGAACACTTGTATCATATGAGGTGTAATGTTGTCTAGTTTTGTTTCACTCTTTTGCTTCTTACGATTTGATAACTAGATATTTGTTTTACACCTTTAAATTCATTCATTCTGTCTAACTAGGAGGTGTAGCCTCATTCAAAGAGGTTTTGGACCTTAACTGCACTTGGCCTTTTCAGAAAATACTTGGTGTTGACTAGCAATACTATATGTTGCCAGTTGCCACATTAGTTTTTGGCGGGTGGATTATGATGACCTTCAGCTCATTCTGATTGGTATAGATTGATTCTTGTCTTCATTTGTTTGTGTCGCTGGTTTGTCTTGTAGTGGATACACGAAACTCAATAGTGGTGCACTGACTTGCTGTTTGTGTATTTATGCATAAGATTTTTTAAGATGTGTTTTCTGTTGAGTTTGTTTTAGCTGGTTGAGGGAATGAAGCATGATTATATGAGAATGAGGATAAATCCCTGAAGTGGTACGCTTTATTAAATATTTAAGCTTGAGTGTGATGGTCCTTATGCTCTCAGTGTTGAAGAGGCCAAAAAGAAGATATATGCTTGTAGCACAACAACCTACCAGGGATTTCAGGCTGTAATGACTGAAGCTGAATCTGAGCAATTTCAAGGTATGCTTGTTTTTTTAATTCATCATTTGAACAACGCCTGAATACTTGTGATGACCTCTATTTCTTCTTTTTTTTTTTGAAGGTCTGCCTGGTGTTGTTTTTATATTACCGGATTCATACATTGACCCTGTCAACAAGGAGTATGGAGGTCGGAAACTCTTGTTGTTGTAGACATATTATACTAGGCTTGTAGTTTTATATGTTATTTTATAATTGGCGGAATTAACGAAACATTGTTCCATCATTGAAGGGGATAAGTACATTAACGGGACAATTATACCACGACCACCACCTGTCCAGTATAACAGAGGCCGCAATGATAGAAACCGACCTAGATATGACAATCAAAGAGGTCCACCAGGAAACTTCAATTATCAGCAGGGTCCCATGCAAGGAGACGGCCGGAACTTTGGCCCTCCACAGAATTTCTCTCAACAAAATTATGCTCCATCAAGGCAAGTACCTCCACCTCCGCCACCACCTGGGGGATTCCCCCAGGGAGGCCAGGGCAGTAACTTCAACCAGCCAGGGCAAGGAAATTACTACCCACAAGAAAGAAGAGGTCCAGCACCAAGTGATCAGAGAGGTTTTGGGCCTTCTGAAAGAGGTGAATTTGGAGACAATAGGAGCTATGCTCCTCCTGGTGGCTTTCAAAACTCTGGACCTGGTCCAAACCAAAATTTTGGATCTGGTGCCGGTGGAGGCTTCAGCCTTGGGGCAAGAGGAGAGCAGGGGCCTAACCAAGGACTTGGACCTGGTGCCGGTGGAGGTTATGGTCCGGGAGCAAGAGGAGAGCAGGGTCCTGGTCAAGGCTTTGGGCCTGGTATAGGTGGAAATTATGGTCAAGGGGGAAGAGTGGAGCAGGGACCTGGTCACGGCTTTGGACCTGGTGCGGGTGGAGGTAATGGTCCTGGTCCAAGAGAGCAGGGACCTGGTGTAGGCGGAGGGTATGGTCCTGGGGCCAGAGGAGAGCAGGGACCTGGTCAAGGATTTGGACCTGGTGGTGGCTATGGGCCAAGAGATGGTGGAGATTTCGGGCAAGGAAACCAGGTTAGAGCCTTTGGCTGTCATCTGTACTTAATAACTTTCACCAAACAACCTCTAAAACTGTCAATGTTTCATCAGTTACCTGATTTGTAGTTTGTGGCATCCAATTCTTCATCTTCCGTTAACACTTGCAGGGAAGGTAATGAAGAATGTTCCGGCAGTAATAAGGAGGCTGCTCACAGAGAGCTTGGAGACTAAACTTGCTTATCCTTTCAGCCTAAGAGTATACATTAGAAACAATAACAAGAGATGTAATCCTTGTTTCTTGGTACATATCAGGGTCAGTCTAAGTGTCTTGTGAAAGGATCTACTTTAAGCAACAATTGTTATCTTTTATGTCAGTTATGATAGGTCACTCTTTAAAAACTTGAAGCTGCTGAACCATTGTTTTTTACCCTATTAATCAAAATGAGTCTCAGTAACTACTCCGAGACGGATGATTCAATTCCTTGCAGATATCTATGACTCAAGCTGGCCTCACCAGACCTGATTACATTAACTTGGGTTCCCCCTGACACTGGAGAAGATAGATTCTGACGTAGCTGCTGTTAATTCAACCTGGAATGTCAACTGCCCATAAGCAGCGCAACAAAAAGTAACAAATCCAATAAACTGCTAAGATTTACACAGCTAGCTTGCTATGGCTTCTAGCTACTCAACAAACATCTGAAAAGAGTAATGCCACTGAAAGCCGCCTAACAATATATCCAAAGCCTCCCAATATGTTGGCTCAACCAAAATATATTCTGCCGATTTGTTCCGCAGGGGGGTCCACATCCACATGATTCCGATCCAGAATCTACTCATACTACAGACAACCAGATTCAAAGCTCCAACTGCATCAAGTCACACAAACCAACTGCTCCAAAATGAGAAACTGACAGCTTCTACAATGTTATAGGCTTCACCCCAAACTGTTATGCTCTCTACACCTGGAAGAGGAAAACATACTTGACCAGATGAGTATAGACTGAAGCAGAGAAGTTGGACGTTTGAAGAAGCAGTGGATCATGTATGATGAGAGAAGAGGTTTGATACTGACCTATTGACGTCACTGAACGGAATCACTGGTTGAGCAAATGGTGGCTTTTAAGAATTTCAGATATTCCCAACGCAGAAATGCTGGGACACCCTATGAGATCCTGAAGCTTTGAGTCACATAATACAGCCATGGGGTTGGAAGGGTCCTGAAAGCAAAAGGAAAAAGAGTTTTTCAAGATCGACTGTGAGTGCAAACAAAATGCTTCACACTCAACTGAATGACCTTCAGAAAATTTAACTACATGTCCGTAAAAATGTATCTAGGTCGTACCTCCAACTGATTGACTTTGATGTAGTCCAAAACACGCTGTATTGCTTCGGACTGGGTCATATACTTCTCCTCTGTGCCAAAGAATTTAACAAGATCTACAGATAGCTTAAACTGAGAGGAGCCAGGCTTCACATCTTGAGGGGCCGATTCCAACTCTAACTTCAGTCTCTTCGCTTGACCAGACACTTCTAATAGCAAATCAAAATTGTCGACACATAAGCCTCAAAATCGCACAAACAATCAAGCAGTTTTGAGGAATTTCAAAACGGATTACTTGACGGCTCCAGGGGGATAATGTGCTTGGACAGAAGCTTATTCATCTTGAACATATCAGTGCAGTCTGTCTCAAACATTGCGCGCAGAGCATCATCACAAATTATTTTCCTCTTGTTGCTCGGGTCCTGAAGATTATTTTTTCGTATGTACGCCCACAGTTGCTTCACAATCTACACATAGCAACTCAACATTATCAAGAACTTGAGAACCCAAAACACTACCGTATGGTGTTAAGTCAAATTTTTAATGCATGTCAGTTGGATCTGGGTTTGGAACCTCAGTCCTTGGCAATGCTGGCTGACCAACCACGGCTTGTAATTCAGGCGTGACACCGCAAACTTTGTTCAAGCCACCCGGACCGCCTTTTCTTTTAGTCACAGCTGGGGCACTGCAATACATCACCGAAAGTTATAGTTGAATTTTATGACTTGAAAATATGGGGAGTTGCAGAGCTGTCAACACCATTAAAGTCTCTACATAAATGTGATCAGTTATGGCTGAGGTATACAAACATCATGGCATGTACCGGTACCACAAGTCCACAAGAGCTAGATCAGCATGAGAAAGGATTTTCAGAGATAACATCAATATTGACCCACTTATATCCCTTTTTGCGAAAGTTCGTCTTTTTTCAAGAAGAAAGGCCCATATTGAGAACTAGTACTCCATCGAACAAACATACCGAATAAGAAACCATATACCATGGTCAAACCCCATGACACTTTGACCAGCCACGTGTCGCGTTAAAAGGTCAAAAATTGGTACGTGACACTTAGACTTTTCAATGCGTAATGTATCGTCTGACTATTGGTGGTGTCCACAGTCCACATGGTGGACTGTGCCCACCCAATAATCACTCTCTATCAGTGTTCCACTAATAGATTTGTAAACTGCATTTTCAAGTCCATAACTAATTTATATACATAATTACAAAGTGCACAAAAAATTTGAGCGAAGCTCAACTTTAGCCTCTACAAGCATCTTAGTACATATCACAGCAAAAGCACCCTGCTTGATTTTTTGCAAGATCTTTGTGAGCTCAACTAGAAACCATCATCATGCACAAGTCATAAATTCAACTTCAAAACTTAGCTCTAAGTGCTCATGACAGCGTCAAAGAACTTAATCCAACAGTCAGCTGTGACAAAAATCGGAATTTAAAAATTCAGACAACATTATTTCGCTGTCAGTTTCACCAAACAAATCAACAGCAGCTGCAACCACCAAGTCTGCAAATCCTCCTAACAAACAAGCCTTAAACCTAACATCACCACACCAACCACCGAAAATTGCAAGCAAAGCAACCCAAAGATCAAACCTTTGTTTCCCCATTGCTCCCTGCTCCACATGCCCACCCTGGCCCTCATCCTCAACCGCCGCCGGAACTCGCTGCTGGAGCTGCAACGTGGGCGGGGACACCGCAGGGCTGCCAAAGTTAAGATCTTGACGAAACGGCTGGGCATGAAACTGCGGATAGAGCCCAGGAGAAGGACCCACATTCTGAAACTGCTGCGGTTGGTAATGCGAGTGCTGGCGCTGGAAAGCGAAATGCTGGTGGTCCGCCAGCTGCGGCGGTTGTGGGCGGAGGAGGAAACAGATGTGGTCCCGAATGAAGGCGGTTTTGTGCGCGAGGTTGTGACCTAGCTTCGCTTCCAGCTGCAATACGACGTCGTTAAAGGTCTTGCCCGCGTTTGGATCCAACTGGCGCAGCACTGACTCAACAGCTTCCGCTATTTCCTGGTCCGACGCCATTGCTGTCGCTTAGCTGCTGCTGCTGCTCTGCTCTCGTATACCCCACAAATTTCAACTTTTTTTATTGAAAATGAAATCTTTTTCCTTCTCGCTTCTTTTTCTGCCTGTCAATGAAGAATTTCTCTGTAAATTTTGGTTTAGCAGTGACTTTGGAGGATGACTACTTTACCCTTAAATTGAACCGATTACAGAGCAGATATCTTTTTGGTTCACCGCGGTTCCATTCGGTTGGACTGAGAATTGATTGGTTAAAAAGCTACAATCACACTTCGCACTATTGTAATACAAAACCCAAATGATCAAAATTTTAAAATTAAATTAAATGTTAAAATTCTATAAGAAAGTTTGATGATCTAATTGATTAATTTATTTTAAATTTTTTATTGTTGAGTGATTTATTTTTATTTTGAAAATTATATTTTTTATGTCGTAATATATTTTTTCTACAATTTTTTGCATTTTTAAAAATAGATATTAAAAAGAGTAAAACCTAAAACTATTTTTAGATATGTTTATTTATTAATGTGTAGCATGAAATTATAATAAAATAAAATAAAACAGTAAATAAAAAAAAAAGTAAGCACAAACTTCAATCATTATAAATTTGATTTTTTTTCAAATTGATCATTTCTGAAAATTTGTTTTTCCGATTAGCTTCCTAGCTAATATATTATATGAAATGGAAGATTTTAGACCAACCACAATTTCAAACAGCGTCTCCTTTAAATTAAGTCGTGATTTCAAATCGTGTCTGGAGGGTAATTAGGCTGCCTGCTCAATCAACATCCTAGTCAGCATTCACATGAATCCAACCGCATTTTCAAACTGTGTAACCGTGTTTTGATCTTAAAATTGAATCGTTTTGTCAGACATTACACTGGTTCTAGTTCCGAGCTTGAGCCTCTCGCTCAGCTCTTGCTTACAAATATCGAACCTCCAACATCGTGTCGTGCCTGACAAGGTGTGGATGGGAGGCCGCATCCGTTCTTCTTAGTTGTGATAGAGGGATGACGATGATCAGAGGGATGCCGTAGCGATAGAGCGGACACGTCGCATGCGACTCGAGCCAAATATCAATATATGGGATTTGAAAGACGTGGCTGCATTTGGACCTCGTCCTGACAAAGTTGCGAACAACATTTTTCATAAAAGAGCTAATTTTAAGATTAAGACATGGTTTCAAACTGTCTTGCTTAAGTACAAACAAAATTTCAAATCGTGCCTAAGTCAAGACGCAGTTTGAAAAGACGGCTAGAAATACAAAGTAAGCCAGATCAAGACACGGTTTGAAAAATGCGGTTGGATGCACGTGAGATCCACTTGTGTGCTGACTAAGCAGGTAGCTTAGTCACCCTCCGGATACAGTTTGAGACCACTGTTGTAGGTAAACCGGACACGATTTCAAACTGCAGTTGGCCTAGACTAGACCATTTCAGAAAACTTTTTAGCTGGATGGCCAATGAAAAAAATAAGTATCCGAAAAGAATCACTTTGGAAAAAATAATCTATAAATCAATCTCATAACACAAACTAATCTCAAATTGCCGATCTTTCATGTTCCGATAGAGAGCTTGCTCTACATTATCGAGTTCGAAATAACATGTAAAATGCTTTAGTCCAATGCTATACCTATGTCAAATTTGGCATTATATCAACTTAAACACACACTCTCTCTAGAAAACTCTCCAATTTCTCTCTAAAAACTTTGCCAGAGGTGGAGGAAGAGGGTGGGGGCAGGCCCTCCTCTTTGCACAACAACTGCCCTGACACATCAGCTTCGGCCCCTAGCGACGTCGAAACAGATTCTCCGAGCCCCGTCTTTTTGGGATGTGCCTCGTTGATGGTGCCTTTAACGTCCTACCTAGGTAGTACCCCATCCACCCCGCCGTCTCTGGCATTAACCTTTTGGGATGCTCCACTGCCGTCTGATAATCGACAGCCTGAACCGTGACCCGCCCACTAGTGCAACTAACACCGTCACATAAGCCCTACTACTCCGAATCCTGCCCAGAGCCTCTCCTTCACCTTTGGTCACACAGCCGACGTTGAACCTCCTTGGAGATGCAATTGTCCCTCACTCCACGTGGTCGTGCGCTTGAAGCTATCGCCGCCCCAAGTCATAGTGTTGAGACGGGTGGTCTTCCCGTCTCACACTTTGATGGTAGATGCCTTGCCCGGTGTGATGCTCTGCACTTCAGAGTGAATTCCCTTTCATCGTCAGCTATCTCGCAGCTGCCTGAAGATTGGCCACCTCCCAGCACCTCACAAGACTTGGAGCTTCACTGGCGTTCTGCGGTTGACGCTACCGTCAGTTTCCCTGCCCTCTTGATCTGTATACCTTGGTTGTGAGGCTCCAGATGAGCCTCACTCCTGCCTGCTAGAAGGTAGTAGCGTGCGCTGACACGTCGGAGTCCAACTCCTGGGTCTATTATTTCTCGTCACACTGTCTTAGGGGAGGGGTAGATAATCAACAGTCTCCGCCTCTCAGTCTCCAACGCTCGAGTTTCGTACCTGTCGCCTCTTCGCTTGTCGTAGTCGTATTAGCAAATTTTTACCCTCCAAGCTGAGCAGTTTTTCTGTTGAGTTAGGGTCCTATGCAGGTCGTGTTGGTCCAGTCGTTGTCTCTGCTATCAGTCGGTTGAAGGAGTGTCGAAAGGGCGTGGACTATCGCTAGTGGAGGCTGAAGTCACCACGGTAGCAGCACACCAGCTGTTGTAGTGCACCTTGAAGTCCGCGTCTGGTGCAGGCAAGATTGATTTTTGAAATTACCTTGGGGGACAATTTTCCGCCTTTTCCGCTCATCCACATGGTCTGTGCGTCGTACCTCAGGCCTCATGCGCGTCTCAGGTGCCGCACCTTGCATGGAGCCTGCGAGTTACCTCGAGTACCACATCCAATGGAGCCTTTGCTTGGATTTGTTGCCCTCGTGTGCTGCCTCGCACGCTTGTATTATGCTGCAATCTGGAGTTGTGACTTGAGCTGGCCCTGTCTCGCGCAATGTCCGTTAGCCTAGAGGTCCTCATACAGCTGCCTCCGACCTCATGTCTGCCAGAGCCAATTCTCTCTGAGCCAAAAGACAATAGCCTCTTTGAGATCCATAGGTCTTGTACCTTGTAGTTTACCTACCCTATTTTGCACAACCATATATATAGATCCTATTAAAGTCACAGATCCTCAACACATTTAAAATATTAACATTCTTCTCATTTTTCAATAGATAGTTTATCTATCATTGAGTACCATTTCATCTAGTTTGTTTGGAATTGGATATGTATGCATCCAGGGCCGGTCCGAAGGCAATGCAAGTGGTGCGACTGTACCGGGCCTCCAATTTCGGAAGGCCTCCAGCTTGAGGCCTGATCACGAGGTAGCTTCAAACTTATACCATTACACAGGTTTACACCCATGATAAAGGCAAGGAGTTTGTTAATTTTTGTTGAAGTTATTGGTGATGTCCATATATTTGTAGTTCTAGACACTCTAATGAAAATTAAATTTAAGCAATATGGAATAGAAGACAAAGAGAGTAGCTGTCAAATCACACATTGGTGAGAAATCAAAATAAAAAGGAAGGGAGTTTACTATAAAAAAGCTAGACATTTTACGATTCTTTAAACTTTTGAGTGGCTGCTCTTTAGTTAGACTTGCCTTCTCAATTGAAGTTCAATCTTAAGTTGAATATTTCTGTTTGAGCTGTATTCGATCCATATGCGGAGCCACTGGAGGGGCAGTGGGGGCAGCCCCCCGAATCCCACCAAAAATACCTATGCCTATGTAAATAATTATATATATATAATTTATATGCTTAATTTCAACTAAATTTTTAATTCCCCCACCCCCGAAAACAAAATCTTGGATCCGTCAATTCGATCTATTGAATTTTTAATCTAAGTTGGGTTAAAAATTCCAGCTTTGTTGGCTACGATGTCATATAATTGTGGTTAACTTTGATGATTTTTGAAACTTTAGTCATGTTTTTAATTTTAAATATTTCGGCGTCATTAATGGTTGTTTATGCGTCGGGTTGTATCTCTTCCGCTATGTTTTTAAACAACCATTTTGCTGGGTGCATTTACAAATGTTCAGATAGGCCTCAATATATGATGTTGCACAATGCACATGCCTCCAAATTCCCAGAACCTGTATGCATGTACCAAGATTTCAACTGATGCACCTGGAGCCTCTTACAAAACCAACCTTTTAAATTTATAATTTAACGACCACGATGGAAGCAGCCGCCTCCAAATCAGAATACTCACAAAAACCCTACCTGGCTACCCATCTAATTCGTTCGAGAAATTTTATAATTTCATTAATTATAAACTAGCTCCGCCGATCAACTCCACAACCTACAAGGTCACCAGGAGTCGGAGGCTCAAAAATGCCGTCAAAATAGAAATAATCCGACTTTGCTAGAGTTCGCCACCCCTAGGTTGTCGGGTGTAAAAGATAAAATCATCCGTCAATTAAATTCATTTAAATTGAATTTGATTTGATTTAATTTATTTGGATTGAATTTTGAGTTACACTTTTTGAGTTGGGTTGATCTTTGGGTTTGATAAATTGAATTCGAATTGATCCGAATTGTAAAACACAATCCAAATTAAAAATACATAAAAATTAATATAAAAATAAAAATAAAAAAATAAAAAAAATATTTTTTACTTTTATTTTTTATTTTTAATGAAAGTAAATGGGTTGACCCAAATTCAACCCAAATTAAGAATTTTGAATTTGGATTGGGTTGGATTGTTTTGAATTTGAGTTGAGTTTGAATTTGAATTTAATTATTTTATTACAAGTGAATTTGAGTTATGAAAAATTCAACCCAAATTCAACCCAAAACCCATATTTGTACCCTACCAGTCAATTTAATTTACTTTGGCGTTCTGTAGAGGCGTCTCAATTCTCATAACTTGGATTTGATTTATATAAGCAAATGTTAGTGTTATTGTCATATGAAAGCTGTTATGAGCATGAGACCACTACGTTAATTATAAGACAGCCGTGGCTGGATGCAGCCAAAAGCAATTAATTCTTGTGTGCATGAGTATGTACTCTTAGTGTGGTCGTTTTGATTTGATTCAAAATAATTTCGTTTTATATATTAAAATTGACACATATAAATAGAAAATAATTTTAAAATAATTCAAAAAAATTGCAAAAAAATTAAAAAAATACCAGTTCCATTTATAAATATTAAAATAATGGAAAAATCATAAAGTCATATTTTTTATATTTTATATCTTTTGAAATAAATATATGTAAATTTAATAAATATACATAAAGTCATATGTAAATTGCATATTTTTTGAAACGTTTTATATTCATCACTTGCATATGTGAGTCGAACAAAATAAAAAATGAGGTATTACAAAAGTGCAGAGATTTCAAGATAAAATGTGCAGAAGCTGAAAAAGAACAAGAAAAGGACAAACCTATTACAAAAAAGCGAAAATTTGATGAGGATATTGATGTCCAGATAAATGTGTGATATCTTGATGAATTTATGTAGTGTTTAAATGAATATTGTTGTGCTTTTTTGATGAAAAATATGTTATGTTCAAGTAAAACTATTACATAACTGTTGCATCTGTAAATAAATTTGATGAATATATTAGCATTTCTGATGAAGATTTACCAATTCTGAGGAATAAAAAAATAAAATTAATGAATATTGAATCATAAAACTTTTTTGATGAATTTATAAGATATTATGATGAATATCCAATCAATTCTGATGAAAATCGATGAATTCCTAATGAATACGGAAGCAAAATAATGAAAATAGACCACAAAAATTATCTGAAGAATATAAGAGCATTTTTGATAAATATTAACACATTTATGATAAATATGGAATCAAAACCAGTGAATCTAGAATCATAAAATAATATGATAAATTTATAAATATTTCTCGTGAATATATTAAAAATTATGATGAATATCCAATGAGTTCTGATGAAGATTGATGCATTCTTGATAAATATGGAAGCAAAACTAATGAAAAATAGACCACAAAATAATCTGATAAATAAATAAGCATTTATGATGAATATGGAATTAAAACTTGTGAATCTAAAATCATAAAATAATTTGATAAATTTATAAATATTTCTCATGAATATATTAGCAATCCTGGTGAATATCCAATGAGTTCTGATGAAAATCAATGCATTCCTGATAAATATGGAAGAAAAACTAATGAAAATAAACCATAAAATAATATAAATCATATATAAGCATTTCTGATGAATATAGATGCATTTTTGATGAATATGGAATTAAAACTTGTGAATTTAGAATCATAAAATAATCTGAAAAAATTATAGAAATTTCTGATGAATATATAAGCAACTCTGATGAATATATTATCAATTCTGGTGAATATCTAAGCATTCCTGATGAACATCGATCCATTCTTATTAAATATGAAAGAAAAACTAATACAATATAGATAATAAAATAATTAGACGAATGTATAAATATTTCTGACGAATATTGATGCATTTCTAATGAAGAACGAGACATTTCTGATGAATATAAAATCATAAAATAATCTAATAAAAATTAGAATAATTCTGATGAATATACAAGCAATTCTGGTGAATAAACAATGAATTCTGATGAAGATCGATGCATTTCTGATCAATATGGAAGCAAAACTAATGAAAAGATATAATAAAATAATCTGAAGAATATATAAGCGTTTCTGATGAATATTGATGCATTTCTGACGAATATGGAAGTAAAACTATTGAATCTAAAATCATAAAATAATCTACTAAAATTAAAAACATTTATGATGATTATATATGCAATTCTGGTGAATATCCAAACAATTCTGATGAAGATCAGTGCGTTCCTCACGAATATGGAAACAAACTAATGAAAATATCCCATAAAAATAATCTGAAGAATATAAGAGAATTTCTCATAAATATTAACGCATTTATGATAAATATTGAAGTAAAACTAGTGAATATGTAATCATAAAATAATCTGATAAATTCATTAACATTTCTCATGAATATATTAGCAATTCTGCTGAATATCTAATAAATTCTGATGAAGATCTGTACATTCCTAATAAATATGGAAGCAAAACTAATGAAAATAAATCACAAAATAATCTAATGAATAAATAAGCATTTCTGATGAATATGAAATTAAAACTTATAAATTTAGAATCAAAAAGTAATATGATGAAGATCAAGTCTTTTCTGATGAATATAGAATCTAAAAATCAATTTGATAAATTCATATACAATTCTGATGAATATATTATCAATTCTGGTGAATATCTAAGCATTCCTGATGAATATCGATTCATTCTTGTTAAATATAAAAGAAAAATTAATAAAATATAGACAATAAAATAATTAGATGAATGTATAACCATTTCTGATGAATATTAATTCATTTCTGATGAAGAACGAAACATTTCTGATGAATATAAAACTATAAAATAATTTGATAAAAATTAGAGTGTCTGATGAATATATAAGCGATTCTGGTGAATATCGAGGTATTTCTGATGAAGATCGATTCATTTTTGATAAATATAGAAGCAAAACTAATGAAAAAGATACAATAAAATAATTTCTGATAAATATAGACCATAAAATAATATGATAAATATAAGAGCAATTTTGATGAATAAATAAGCATTTCTGGTGAATATCGAGGCATTTCTGATGAATATGGAAGTAAAAATAATGAATATAGACCATAAAATAATCTGATAAATGTAGGAGTAATTCTGATGAATATATAAGCAATTCTGGTGAATATCGAGACATTTCTGATGAATATGGAAGCAAAAATAATGAATATAGACTATAAAATAATCTGATAAATGTAAGAGTAATTTTGATGAATATATAAGCAATTCTGGTGAATATCGAAGCAAAAATAATGAATATAGATCATAAAATAATCTGATAAATATAGGAGCAATTCTGTTGAATATATAAACAATTTTGGTGAATATCGAGGCATTTTTTATGAATATGGGAGCAAAAATAATGAATATAGACCATAAAATAATCTGATAAATATATGAGCAATTCTGATGAATATATAAACAATTCTGGTGAATATCGATGCATTTCTTATGAATATGAAAGCAAAAATAATGATTATATACCATAAATTAGATAAAATATGAATTTATAACTTTTTTATATTTTTTATATTTATATATCAAATTAGTATTTTTTTTTATATTTTTCTGATTTTTTTATAATTTTTGAATTATTTTTAAATTTTATGGATAATGGATATTAATTTAAACAAATCAAACGTAGAATTTGCCAGCCAAACGTGAACCCTCCCCTACTGAGATTAAAAACGGACTACGTCACCATTAAGCATCCTTAAACCTTAATTAAACATCATTGGAGTGGGTAACAAGTTGCAAGAGACATCCCATATGCAAGAAAAGTCGTCTCTGTAAGAAATTTACTTGGTGAACACGATCCCATTGTGTATATATAGTAGCTTCGTCATTAGCTTTGATTCTCAGCTAAACACCTCGTATCTTCCTCATCACAGGATAGGGAGCTGCAGTTTTGCTCGGCATTGAGATTGTCGGTAACACTGAGATTGTAGTTTTGTTTCCAATCGACCGCTGACAACAATAATGTCTGACACGGAGCAACCGCAGGAGCAGCAGCTCCCTACCATTCCCCACGATGTCATCCTGGACGTGCTGTCCCGGCTGCCAGCCAAGACTCTGCTCAGGTTCAGGTGCGTGTGTAAATCTTGGAACTCTTTGACTCGAGATAAAAACTTCACCGAGCTTCATCTTAAGAGGGCGACCACTGATCCCAGCCAGAAGAGAGTGTTGCTGTCAGTGAAACCCTTCTGGTCCATTCAATACGACAATCTTGATGATTTCGTCAAAAATAGATGCAATGTGATCATCAGGAAGGACACTCCTTCGGCTCTTGCGTGTTTAGGGTCGAATAAAGATTTCGAGATAATCGGGGAATGCAATGGTTTGATATGCATCGCGTTGAGGAAGCCCCGGAAAAGGTCTCATCACTACAGGGATCCTATTGAAAGGATTTTTTGCTTGTGGAATCCGAGCACGGGCGAAGGCTGGGAGATCACGAGAAATGATGTGGCTAATGACAAGGTTGTCACTCGTTCAATGTTCAGCGCTGCGTGTGGACATTACAATCGGTTCGAGGTCTTCAGATTCGGATATGATTCGACTGTCGATGACTACAAGATTGTAAGGTTGGTTTCTCACTGGTCTGACAATGGTGTAATGCAGGTGGAGATTTTCACAGTTGGGAGGAGGACATGGATGAAGAAGGAGGTAACTCGTGAGTTTGATGGTTTTATTAGTATGAACACTTTAAATTGCTCGTTTTTAAATGGGTCTTTCCACTGGGTCATGGAGAAAAAAATAGGCGAAATGCTTATACGATCTTTTGATTTGGAGAAAGAGCGAGTAAAGGAGGTGATACCACTTCCGCATTTCAGCGAGAATCGGTTAGTCTATGCCGGCAGGATGAGCGTTGCCGGCGGAAAGCTAATGCTTGTTACACAGCTTGAAGATGCTACTACTGAGATTTGGGTGATGGATGAATATGGCGTGGGAACATCATGGGCGAAGTTGGTGACCTTGTGTAAAGTACCTGATGTCAAATTTGGGAATTCGCTGTCCCCAGTATGTTTCTCCAGAAATGGCGGCGTGCTGGTGTGCGTCAATGGCTACCATTACATGATGTATGATCCGCGAGACAAAACCTACAGAAGATCTCACCATCTTCCCCTGAGGAATCGGCCACACATGAGTGTGTATGTTGAAAGTTTGATCTCGCCTGTCCGAGGTTCCAACGCAGTTGGCTGAGCCTTGAGTTGAGCAAGCTGGCATTTGGCCAGAAAACTCCATCTACTCATAGTTTACTCGATCTATCCATCGAATAAATAGATCAAAATAATAATGCACGGAGCTTAACACAAAAAAACCATAACCGACGTTTCTCATCACTATTTGATTTTGGATTTAGATCCCATGATACAACGTAGGGTTTTTATCCTGTCAAACAATTTACAGTCAGAATAAAAAATGAGTCCTCAAGCTTCTTATCCGGAGTCCGAACAATCACATTTTTCAAATATGATCGCAGCTTAGGCTAGCCGCTATTCTAACTCTGTTCAAAGAACTAAAAAGTTAAAGTGTGAATCTCTTCATCTACATCTCCTTCCACTAACGCCCAGAAATATGAGTCATATTTGGGTGGACATAGTCCACCATGTGTCCATAGACACCGCCAATCACAAGGTGCCACGTGTCACGTTGAAAAGTTAAAAATAATTCAAAACCAATAGCGAATCGCCACGTGTCACTTTGACTTTCTAACGCAACACGTGACACTTTGTGATTGACAGTGTCCATAGACACGTGGTGAACTATGTCTATCCAAGAATGACTCCAGAAATATATACAACTCCATATCCGTTACAATCAAACTTTGCGTCTCAAAAATGACAACAAAAAAATTCGTAAATTAGTGAAATGGGAATGGGTAAGGATAGAAGCTTTCTGTTACATTTTATTCAGGGATATAACTCAAAAGAGCCATGAACTATCACCACTTACCTAATTACGGTTAGAACTACCACGATTTTCAAAAAGGGTGCGGTGAAAAAAATTGAACTGATTTTCTAAAATAAAATTTAGCATTATATTCTTAAACTAATATTATTATAAGAATTAGATTTGTGTGTGAAAATTATGTCGTTTGGTTATCAAAATAAATTATATCGTTTTGCGCACATAAAGAAAATGATGTCTTTTGATAACCAAACAACGTAACTTTCACACACAAATCTAAATCTTATAATAATATTAGTTTTGGAATGTAATTGCCAATTTTATTTTTGAAAACCAGTCTATTTTTATCGCACCATTTTTGAAAATCATAGTAATTCCGACTGCAATTAGGTAAACAGTGATAATTAAGAATCCTTTTGAGTTTTTCCCTTTTATTTAATAAATGGGGGAGAATGGAGAGCAGCAAGTATCAACCAGAAATCAATGACGAAGCAGAGTGTAGAGCAGAGATCTCGGCAATGGCGGTCGACTCTGTCTCCCCATCTTCTAAATGCTTCCAGAATACACTCTAGCACCAACGTCATGCGTCAGAAGAAGGTGAAGTACGATCTTGGTTGGAAGAAGTAGTGGTTAGGGTTTTATTCCTTATTTATATTATGCATTCGTTATATGATGTTTGTATAGTTGGGTTTTTAGATTAATAACGGTTTGATTTTAGATAAAAAAATATGTCTATTTTGGATTAATATCACCATGTATCAGGGACTCTAAACTCATTTTGGTGTATGGGATAAGAATTTTACTATGTATGTATTCAGTCAAGCAAATCTGAGTGGTCTGATAGGAAAACCAGATGATTTTGATATAAATAATGTTAATAAATTTATACACATATCAAGTCGTGATTGATAATTAGAAAATAGAACGATGTAATATTGAATTAGATCCAAAGCCCTAATTTTACCAAAATGAAACTCAATTCTTCCTAATGCAGATAAGGTTGCTGATTGGAGTGACAGGGGTGTACAAAATTCGCCTAGATCGGAAAATGATCCGGAATCGGACTGAAACGGATCGGACTGGACCGGATCGGACTGGACCAGATCGGACTGATTGATTCCGGTTCGGTCTTCAGTCTACTAATTTTATGAATTACGGTTTTGGGTCCGGTCCGGTCCAAACCCGAAAAATTCCGTTCCAGACCGGTTTTATAATTTTATAATAAAATATAATATTTTTAATATAATAATTAAATACATTTTATTTTATATATAAATAGAAAATATTTTTTTATTAATATTCTAATAAAAATACTTATTATTTGTGAATCCAGTCCAAATCCGAAACTTTCCGGTCCGGTCCGATCTTTAAGTCCTTAAAATTTGTCAATTTCAATTACGATCCAAACCGATTCTGATCCGATTCTAGACCGGTGTACACCTCTAATTGCAGTGAGATCGATAAGGATGATGGCACCCTACCACAGTAACACTAAGGTTGAGCTGCCAACAATGTTAACAATGAGTATCATGAGTTTTTTTTTGTGATATTTGGGCAAGCGACAAGGCCGCCTGGTGAATTTGAGGCAACGCCTGATTTGGGGGCCTGAGCCAACCGCCACCAATCCACCTCCTTTATTAAAGGCTCTAATAATAATTGAAAAATTCTTGAACGGATAGAGTGTCAACACCACTAATAATAAGACTTCACGCACCACTTTAAAAAGTTGAAATTCTTATTGAATGGGAATGTTTTTACTGTTCTGGTTGATGTTGCGGTACAAAATATCACGACAGTCCACGTGCCTAATAATTCTTCACAGGGACCCATTACCAACCCCATGCATTGAAGAGAGCAATATAGTCATCAGCTTGTGGGGACACGCTTCCCATTTCATGGAATTGTCTTCTGGCTCAACTTGTTTATAACCTGCAGGTCTGAGAGCAGTAGGCACCAGACGTAAGGCTCTCAAAAATATCCGACAAGTCGACAACTGTGTACTATTTGCTTTTTCAATGGATTCAAGGCCAAGAACGGTCGAGCAGATTCAGCTTCCGATCCTCCCGCAGGATGTCTTCCAGAATATACTGTCCCGGCTGCCGGTCAAGAGCCTGATGAGATTCAGGTGTGTCAGCAAGT